>JAVTLE010000007.1:645086-779459 GCA_033439295.1 Deuterostichococcus epilithicus
GRSATCCGGGGGGGGGGCTCCTGTCGGTGCAAAGTGCGGCGGCCGTCACGAAACCCCCCGCTCGGTCTGGAAGCCCAGACGTCCGCTCAATGGCCATGAGGGCTGTGCTTCCGCCGCAGCTTTATTGTGGTGTTTGTGGGGAATGGCAGTGCAGCCCCTAAAACCATTAGACACCGCAAGCCTGCAGCCATCCACCTCGAGCTCAAGAATCAGGCATCAGATCACGCTGTGCGTCCTGATTAGAGTGTCGTGTTTCACTGCAGCTGTACGTGGTGTTTGTCGTGGCGGATGGCGGAGTGGACCTGGAACACTTCGAGCTGCGCACCCTGGACGAGGCTAAGAGCATCCTACTGCAGGCACGCCGCTTCACACAATCGATCGCCTTCTCAAATGCGCAGACTCCAGCTGCGCGAAGAGCAAAGATGTTAAGGATCAGAAACGCCACGTGCACGGCATGCATACATGCTGCGCGCTGAGCAAGGCGAGCGAACGAAGAAAGGGAGCTCACACCTGGGCTTGCACGAAACAGCGCACACAAAGCGTGCTTGGGTGATGTCACTGCGATCTGCACCTGGCCGGCCGCCCTCCTTGCCCATTGACGGAGGCGTCAGCGGTGGAAGGACCCAGAAGTCCAGCACTGCGACTTGCACTGCACCTCCGACAAAAAGCCGCAACATGGATCCATGTGTGCAGGTGGCGCTGACGGGCGTCTCAGAGCAGCCTTCGCTATCAGTTCGAGCACATCTGCACATACAGCGGCCTGACATTGGGCAACATGACCTGAGGCATTGGGCACATGACCTACGAAGAGTTACCTGGGTCGAATACCTCTCAGGTGGCGCTGGCGGTGGGTGTCGCGGAGGAGGCCTGCCATTTCGAGCACCGCGACCTGCACTGGGGCAACCTGCTCATTCGCCGCGGCACGCCCACCGAAGCCTGCTATCGCTTCCGGTGCGAGTCATTGCTCTTTCAATGATGGGTCGTTTTGGCCTGTTTGAATTACGTGTCAGGCCGCGGCACAAGCCTGCGCCTGCTCGCACAGCCGCCTGCCGCGACCGATGCAGCGATGGGATGCCTCACTGGACAGGCTGTGGCCTTCACGAAAGCGAGCTCACAAAGCGTCTCTGAGGCGGGCCCTGTTATTCCGTGCAACAGGGGCGTGGACACGAAGGCGAGCACCGGCGGCCTGGCGGTGACGCTCATCGACTTCACGCTGTCGCGGCTGACGATGCCTTCTGGCGCCGTCGCCTTCTGCGACTTGGCCGCCGATCCGGAACTGTTTCAGGGTCCCAAGGGCGACTGCCAGGTGCACTTCCAGAAAGCCATAAAAAAATGAAAAATACGGCCCGGAGGCTGCCCCGGTGCCATATCCAGCCTTGCTCAAGGGCTTCCTGACATAAAGTCTTCGGGATCAATGATGCTTGCATGCGCCGATGCTAGGACTTCGATGAAACTATTTTGTAGATCTCGAAGGCATCGTTGGCAGGCGAGCTCACCACTGAATATCTCGCAATGTGCCTCGAACTTGCACTGTGCCGTGCAGGCGGACACCTACAGGCGGATGCGGAAGCTCACGAAGGGCGACTGGGCGGCACATGCGCCGGCCACCAACGCCGCGTGGCTGGCCTACCTTGCGGACGCGCTGCTGACATTGAAGCAGGCGCCGCTGAGCGCGCCGAACAAGCGCCAGCTCAGGGCCTTCAAGTGCGATCATCCGAGCCCCCCAGCTCTGAAACGAATCCAGTGTCCAGTCTGCTCCAGCCTTCCAGCCTCGCTCCTCCCTCGTATGGCAGAGGGTAGAGTCCGGAAATGCCGACATCCACCCGACCTTGATGATTTCAATATTTACTGACACCTTGCAGGAAGCGGGCACTGGCGGGCAGAGGCTGCGCGGAGCTCATTTTCGACGAGTATTTCGATGGTCTGTGGTCCGTCAAGTAAGTGCGAGAACAGATGCGGCAGCGGCTGCCATTTGCAACCTGACCGCACAGTTTGAAGTCCAGAGCCTCAGTGGCGGCATGGGCGGCTGCTGCTGCTGGCAGGCGGCGGTGAGGGGATGTCGTTGTCAGGTGCTGCACGCTCAATTGAGTTGAAGCCACAGCTATTCTGTTGCTCGTGCCCGGGCCTGACGGCTTTGGCAACCTGCCTGCAGTGGCGATACTTGTACCACCAGGACGCATGTGCAACCTGAGCGCTGCAGTCAAAATTTAAATACTGAATGAGGTGTTCAGTGATGTTTACTCAGAGCAGTGCTTGTTTTCGTGAATGCTGTGATGCTATATAGGTAGCACAAACTGGCTTTCCCACCGGCCGGCATACCTACCTAGTATCTACTGTAGGGAATGTCAATCGCAGCAGCGCTTTCTGCTCCTATAGGTATATTGCCCTCTCAAATACAACTTCAAGTTCGATATCATCGCGCAACATCCGATTCCGACTCTGTCATGAGTTTACACTCCGAATAGGCCTGGTCCCGCCGCATGCGGACCTCGCCCGCACACAGCATCTTCAACGAGAGGCACATGGCTGACAGCAATTGACAGCCGCTGCTGGCGGCCATCCTGAACCACCCCCTTCCACAAGATTATTCTAATGCAGGCGCAAGTTCTCATGCCTCTGCGACATAGGTAAACGCCGGCCTCTGCTGGCGCTACCGGGGCGCCAGTCATGGCATCTCGATGTCCTTCAGTGGCGGGAATGGCGCAACCTTGCTGAGCACGACGACCTGCGACGGGTGCACAAAAGGCCATTAGCCGCCGCCAAGGTGCCCTGCCGTCAGCACGTCTCCGAAAAGGGTGCGACGCAGGCAGCCGAGCAGGGCGTGCGAGCCCGGCATGAGCCAACAGCATGATGGCAAATGGCAACAAGTCAGGACTTCTCGAGCCCTGCCAAACCAGCAGACCTGGTTCTTGTGTGAGATGTAGCCCTTGACGAACTTTCTGTAGATGAGGTTGGCGGCGATGCATTCCACGTCGTCCATGTCCACGTCCACCCCCTGCCATGCCAGCGCTTTTTGGAACAGGGCTGCAGCCAGGCGTGGAGGGCGCGTGAGGTGCGACTGGAGGGCGCCTACCACTCCGCGCGTTTTTTCAAGCCCCGTGGTGGTCCTGGTCGATTCGGCAGGGGTGTGCGAGGCCCGAATGCCGCGCCGGTCAGGGAGCCACCGCGAGAACAGGCACAACAAGATGGTCCCCGTCAGTCCGGTGTATCCGGTGCAGCAGCAGGAGACACCGGGTTCAGTGCCGCACCGAGGGGCAGCTGAGCCGCCTTGGCGGGAGCTGCCTCCGCGTGCAGCAGCTGCACGCGCTTGAAGAGCCGCCGGTACACCAGGAACTTGAGCTTCTCCAGCAGCAGGTACATGCCCTGCGGCCAGGCCGGGGTCGTCAAACGTCATGGGATGGCTGGTGAAGGTTGTGGCGGGGGGGGGGGTTTGGCAAGCGGCACAGGTACACCGGGATTCACAGCCCCTCCAGCAGTAGGTACAAGCCCTGCGATCGGCATCGGCGATTTCGCAGGGGTGTGGGCAGGCAGCGCCGATCCACAGTGGGATATTCTGACGAATGGGCCCTTTGGCTCTCGCTGGCGGGGTCCAGATGTGTTCAAGGCACGAGCTGCGGCGGCATCTCAAACACAGCCGTGCGGGCGACAGCGGCAAATGCGCCCAAAGAGCAGGAGCAGCTGCTGCAGCGCAAGCCGCCATGCAGCGGGCGCACGTGCGCAGAGCTGAACAGCCGAGCAGGTGGAGACTGGGCAGCTGGCGCATGCAGCCGCCACACCTCCATGATGAAGCGGCGCTGGTTGGCGGCGAGCGCCTGGTTCAGCGCGCCGATGCTGCCGGTGCGGACCGCCCCCACGATCGCGTCATACTGGTGCAGCTTGTGCCGCTGCAGCAGCCCCGCCGCCGGCGCCCGCCCGAGCAGCAGCTGCGCAGAAGATGCGGGCAGTGTTGCATGATACCTTCGATTTTTGCTGGACGAGGATTTATGTTGTCACCTGCAGGTGCCTTCAAGGTAGCCCTCTTCTCAAAGAGTCAGTAATGGAATGCCGCTGCACCGTTGACCCTCAAACCGTAGAGCAGCACTGTCCTGCAGCACAGCATCTCTTGTGTGGATCGGTCTCACCTGCACTGGCACTAGGTACTTTAGCAGCTTGCTGCGGTTGCCGGCGGCGGACTTCGGACATCGCCGCAGCGCCGCGGTCAGCCGCTCCTGCGCCTTGCCCTGTAGCACAGACACACGTCTGGCTGAGTCTCTGGCGCCAGGCACGATGCCTCTGAGAATCGATGGGCTCTCTGCCTCACACATCTCAGCAGCGTCATGAGTTCAGTCTCCTGGCAACAAGAGTTTGCAAGGTGCTTGAGCACAAGCTCAATCCAGGTGCGACATGATACAGAGCGGAAGGTACAAGTATACAAGTGTACAAGCAGGGATTTGAAAGTAGAAACGCACGTAGTCCTCGTCGAAGATGGCGAGGCGGCCGATGTAGTAGTTGTATGTGACCTGCGACCCCGGCGGGAAGCGGTCCAGCGGCAGGAAGCCGCGGGAGTCGACCGCACGCTCCAGACTGGCGCACAGCCGGATGGTGTTGAGCCGGAAGAAGACCTTGAACTGGACGTTCACCAGGTCGAGCGTCGCCAGCTTTTTGGCCTTGTTGCCTGCGCGCGACGATAGCACATTCGATTTTCTCTGCACAGAGCTGGTTTCAGCTGCGCGCCCACCAGGTACAATGTGGCGAGCTCTTTCGCCTGTTGTTGCCTGTAGGAGCATGGGGCGGCAGAATTTTCAATTCACCAACCAGAGAATCTGAGCTGATGGAGGACTGCAAAATCCCTCCAGTTTGCTGTGCCACACTCACCTGCTGCCTGCTGCGCCGCCTGGAACAGCTTTCGCAACTTGTCCAGACAGTCTGCCAGCTTCTCCGGCCGCCGGCCGTTTGCAGCCGCTTCTGCGTCCGCTGCCTCCGCCACGCTCCTCAGGCTGCGCACGAAGCCCAGCATCGGCTGTATCGTCCATGCTGTCGTGTCCGCTTGGAATGCCTGCAGAAGCATGAACGTTCGGTGAGTTGACACAGGGATTCACTGCTGCACATGCGAGTGCTCTTCCCCTGTCCCGCTTCCACACGTTCGTTCGGGCACGCCACATGAGCGCATGCGCCGGTAAGGCGCTGCTCATGCCGGTGCCAGGCAGGGCAGTTGAAGTTGCCTGGCTGAAGTTGTTCTCCGCCTGAGCTCTGCGCCGCCCGTGCACAGCGCCGCAGGGCGGTCAGCACTGCATTCCAGGACCGCATTCTCCACGTCCGACGCAGAGCGCAAGACAGAGCCGGACCAAACTGCAGCTACCTTGATGAAAGGCTGCACAGCGGAGGTGATGGCGCCATAGGCCTCGGTGTGGCGGCCGGCCTGCACCTCGGCGAGACACTGCGCGTGCGCGGCAACCACCTCGCTCCATGGATCTGGCAGCCGTCCGCAGGCCTGCGCTGGCGTCCACCTGGCATTGTTCTGCCTGGCCTGCGCACAGGAGGTGCAGCAGTCGACGCTCCGCGCTCAACGGCTGTGGGTCGCGGCTGAGCTCACTGTGCATGGCTGGCTGCACCAGCAAGCGGATGTGAAGCGCACCTCATACACCGCGTGGCTCGCGTCCGGATTGTTGATGTGCAGCAGGCTGCGCAGCTGGGCGCCTGCACCAGAAAAGTCGCGCTCAGAGTGACGCGCATGAGCATGCAGCGGCGAGACAGCGCCACGCGGCTCAATGTCGATAGTTGCGCACCATTTTCTCGGTCGATCGCGTTCCGTACTGCCGATAGGAACTGTGGAAAGCTCATTGGTGTTCAGGCTTGCAGCATTTCGCGTCCCAACATCGACATTCCAATCAGATCAACAACCGCTCCGATATCGTGAACAGCGTCTGAGACGTGCCAGAAGCAAGCTGAACAGCCCAAAATTAAGCACTTAGCACAACCCAACTGCAAGCAATATGCGCACTTCGGCATCGACTGAGCAAATTATGCATTGGCGATGCGCCTTCCTGCAGCCCGTGCGACAGGGCGGTTCCGCGCTTCCGCCGGTTTGATTTTGGCAGCTACTGTATCCGCAACGACTGTACCCGCAACGACGAGAGCGATCCCAACATGAACTCAAGCAGGGTCGGTCAGGCACGAACACAGTCAATGCACCTGGTCTGAGGGCTGGGCTGACCGGGAGGGCACCAGGTGTACGAAAGGCTGCAGCAGGACACTACTGTCAGCAGGCGAGCAACGCTACCAGAGTGCGGTTCTCTGAGATCCGGTGAGATCCGTGCATGCATGTCTGCAAGCCATCTATTCACGGGTTTCATCACCTTCCCGCATGGTCTGGCGCGCCACACAAGTCATGGCGGGCACAGGTGTGGGTTTGACACGAGTAGCGCCGCTGCCCAGAAGGGACAGTGGATTTTTTTACAGTGAATTCTGCCTGATGCCTAATCAAAATTGAATCTGCGGTGTGAAGCATTCAGATCACAGCTCAAGACTTGCATTCGATCCTCATGTGCCAAATGCGCGGTCCCCGGCGTCGCCCAACCCAGGCACAATGTACCCCTTGTCATTGAGCTCCGCATCGATTGTTGCCGTGTACACCTTCAACCCTGCAGCATATTCAATTGGCTCAGCTTGCAGGAGAATGATCAGAAATAGATGCTTTGATCGAGATGGTATTATCCATGTGTCAGATGAAGCGTTGTGCTGCACGCTGACGCCAGAATGCCTCAGACATAGACTCGCCCTGTTGGTTGATGCGGTTCATACCTGGGTATTTTTCCGAGAGCTGCTTCAGCGCGGGCGGCGCCACCGTAATGGACAGCACACGGATGAGCTCGGGCGTGCCGCCGCGTGACACGATCTCATCCAGCACCTGCGCGCGCCAGAACCGCTTTTGCATCTTCCAAGTAGGTCGCCAACATACATTTGCGACCAACTGCCTGAAATGCCTGGCAGCTTTGCAGCAGTTTCAGCGCTTGGCGTCACAGATTGCCACAGCTGCCATGCAGGCGCACACAAAGCAACAAGATCCAACTTCCTGACAGGCGCACGTGCCTGCACCATCGTGCCGCCCGTGGCCATCATGGGGTCGCTGACCAGTATCCGGTCGTCCGGCGCAAAGGACTTTGGCAGCTTGTTCAGGTACCATGACGCCTAGACATGAAGACACCAACCGCTTGAATCGCAGTGTACTCTGCATGTGCGCCCGCACAGCCATATGCACGGCAGAACTGATCAGGTGCAGCCCGCAGGTTTTGCACACTCCGACGGCCCCCTCTGCAGCGACACTGATCCCCAAGGGGGGCAAAGCGGCATGCTAGCAACGCAGCGTCCAAGCGGCGTTGCTTGCCTGAAACGTCTCCTCATTCCGCACGAGGCCCACGTGGTAGGTCTCATACGCCGGCAGCACCGTCGCGATCTGCTCCAGGGGCACCAGCCCCGCACGCAGGATTGGCACCACCTGCGCGGGGAGCAGGGCAGCTCCCTCAGGAGGGCGCCTGCGCGCTTGCCCTCAGGGCGTGGCATCGCCCGTAGGCTGGCATGTTGCTCGCCGACGGCACCGGCCTCCCTGGCGAGGGCTGGCACTGCCTGCAGCGGGTGAGCCTGCTTGGACCCGCAAGGACTGGGGGGGAGCACAAGAGCTCTCACAGCATCGACATGTGTCGAATTTGTTCAGTCACATTCGAATGTGCCTTCGTGGGCCGCGCGGCGTCACGATGGTGCTGTCAGCATGAGCCGCACAGCACCCTGGAACCTGCCTATCTGCACTGATTGCAGCGCTGCATTCCCACCTTCACGGGCCGCGTGACGTCCACGATGGTGCCGTCCGCGGGGCCCACCGGCGTCTGCAGCTCCAGTTCCATGGTGGGCAGCCAGTCGCGGGCCGCCTCGTACACCAGCAGCCGCCCCAGCTCCGCCATGGCGGAGCGGAAGACCGGCGTCGGCGTCATCTCGCTGCGCAGCGTGGCGAGCCAATGGCCCACCAGCGGGTGCGGCGGCACGTGCACCTGCGGAATGCAGGCGGTGCGTGGCGAGCCTCGAGGTTGGCTTCAGCTCTGTGGAATATCGATCGCAGCAGAGGCCCTTTCAGTGGGGCTTCACCGTGAAGCGGACTGTCCGCCTCTGTAGAGTTCCGCGCATCCCGCTGCAGTTGCGCCGTTGATGACGCCAACGCTCCCAAAATGCTAAAACTCATCGGCATGCCAAAGCTGCAGGAATCGAAGCAAGGACGGCCGCGCACCAGCATTTGCTTTGCCGCCGTCACGATGGTGTGCCGCGCCGCGTGCGGCCGTCGCCGGTGCGGCTGCTGATGTGAAGGCTTGAGCATTTGCAAAGGACGACCCCTAGACCATATGCTTTCGAATGATCGGCCTGCCAAGCTGCAGCGACTGCAGCGCTGTGTTGAGCTTGTCATCCAGCCCGAGTGCTGCATGGTCATCAAAAAGCGTCAGCGCGGGACTTGATCGGATCGCCCCGCACCCAGCGTCTGATCGATCTGTAACTTTAGCAGAGGTTTCTGGTACCGGCAATCACTCTTGCAGCGGCTGTCACGGGCGTGTGTCGCAAGCTCGTACCCACACTCCCACAGACAACAGTCGGTTACGTGATCGCCATCCTCTACCACCTGTTCACGTGCTCGACTGCTTCCTCTGACCACCAGCACCCGCATCATGCGTGCTGCATGCGAAAGCAGCAGGTGGTGCGGAAACTGCGACATTTTGCAGTCACGACCGTCAGCTTGCACCGCGCTAACAACGCTCAAGGCGTGACGAAATCAGTTCGGTGACGCACCGTTAGAGCGTGCGCAAGCTTGCGGTCGGGGTAGCTGCACTGACACCCAGCCGAGGATGCAAGGTCTTCACTGAGCCTGCCTGCAACAGTTTGCTCGCACCTGCGGCAGAGACAAAGGCATAGGCAGAAAGCTGCACTAGGGGATTCAAACAGCAGCTGCCTGCCAGAGAACAGTAGCATGGACGTCAACAGAGAGGTTGGATCGCGCCTCGTCAGGAGTGGAGGCTACCTCATCAACCTGCAGGCAAGGCTCGATTGAGCTATCACGAGATGGCGGCGTATGACGCATCCCTCGCGCTGGCACCGTCCGCACCTTACGCCGCTCTGGTCGCAAGGGTTTCTCCACCATGCAGGCCAAAGCGCTGCTGCTGCCGCTAAATTTGTGCCGCGTGTGGCTGTCGGGGAGCCTGAACGTGCTACTGGCGTTATTCCACCTCATGGTGCGCCCCTGCGGCACTGTCTGGCGAGTGGCACGCTGCTGAGATGCTGCTGATTGGTGACAGGCACCTAAAGACACCATATGTGCCAAACCACATCGCCTTATATGATCTCTTGCTTCGTCTGGTATTCAGGGTATCATGCCCAACGAGTTTTCAAACCGAGTAAAGGTACGTCAGAGGATGAGAATGTGGTCAAGCAGCAATAGCAACTTGTGAGCTAGGCTCCTGCGAAACATGTTCAGCTGTCACGTTGGAGATCTGGGCTCTGCCAGCGAACATTCATTCAGCTCCGTCGCAGATAGCGGAGCTGAACCGACACATTGACAACATGCACCAGCGGGAAGAGGAGTACCGGCGCAGGCTCCAGGTGGCCAAGTTTACACTGTGTCGTTGTGAATAGAATTAAGGACACTCTTCTTTGAACAGAACCAAGGCCACAACCCCCGTACTTAAATGTTTTGGCTGCATTTGCTCTCTTTGCAGTTTGCAAGTTGCTGCAGCATGTTCATTGCGCCACCGAATCCGCATACGCTTGTGCAGACTCTGTCGGGGCAGCTGGAGGCACAGAGCAAGGACAAGGGCAAAGCCATCAAGAAGTTGCAGCGGGTGCGAGCTGCTGCAAGCTGCTCATGCATTGCGTGCATCTGTCAAGTTGAATGTGTGTGTAACGGCTCGTCCTTTGCGACGAGAAGGACCTTGACAGGAGCTGTGCGTGGCCTGCCAATGACCCTGCTTGAGCACTATGTATTTCCACCTCAGTTGAAGCCTGGAGTGGGTTGGTGCAGGCACGAGCAGACGCGCTGGAGCTGTCGCTGTCGCTTGAGGGCTTGCAGGTGACGCTCCGATGCATAATGGCGCATTGCTGCACTGACAAGATGATGACGAAATCAATATCAACATATGCTCTTGAGCAGACCGTGAAAACCCACCTGTATGGTCGCTCCTAGGTTGCTTGCACTCATTGGCTTTTCCACTCACTGCAGGCTACCCAGCCGCGGCGCGGCGGCAGCAGCAGCGGCGGGCGCCGCGGCAGCGCCAAGCTGACGCACTCGATGCTGTGGGGCGCAGTGCTGGCGGTCTACATGTGCTCCGGGACGCTGACCAGCCTGGAGTTCAAGCTGCTGCTCAGCGTGATCGTGCCGGTGGGTGGCCTGTCTCAATCGTGAATGTCCGTGCACATGAATGCATGATCAGACTGGAAATTCATGACCCTAAGCAGACTTCCGAACCAGGCTGGCACTGCATAGCCCAGATGCAAGCTTGCCCGTGTGGGCCAGGTGTTGGGTTGGAGTACCGCGCCTTGCACATCTGGTGGGCATGACGACAGACCTGAGCTGATCCACGCCAGGCACCAATGCTGTGGCGGCTTGAACTGAACATTTGATAGGGCAGATGGCTTGGAGCTGGCTCGGACGGCTCAACTGAGCAAGCTTGTGAGATATTCGCAGGTGGCACTGATTTACTTCATGCAGCAGACATCGCCCAGCCGACATGAGCCAGGCTGGCAGATCGTCATGATACAGTGCGTCTCGTCAGGTAAGGGAAAGCAGGCGATTTGCAGCAGCTGCATATTGGCCCACTGCTGCCTGCCATGATGCACCCACTCTCAAGGACCATAAAGAAATATGTGTGATGCCTGCTGATCTCCTGCGCGTTGTTTTTCACAGGTGTGCTTGGGTTTGCGCTGAACCATCTGGTCTGCTGACAATCGACACCTCGCTCTTTGAGAGCGAGGCACGAACAGAACAACAGCTGCAGATGCCGTTTCAATTGCATGAGGAGAGCGGAGTGGCGATGTGTTGGGCGAATCTTCGATTGCGGCTTGCTTGCGTTGTACAATAACACGGATCAGGTACAAACGAGCTTGCAACAAGCAAGCACTTCTGATTTTGCATGATTTTCACAGGACTGCAGAAGGCAGAACTTACAGTGCAACCATCTGTTTCAACTAAGTCAACGTCAACACACCTTTCTGGTCAATACAATTTTTGGCTGCTGACAACCAATAGCCAGAGACTGCTTTCTGCACTGAACTGATGCAAGCAGTAAGACTGCTGTAGTGGCAGGCTTAGCTCAGGTTCTTAGTGATCTCAGCACCTAGAGAGACACCGCCCCTGGTGGCTCAGTAGACGCCGTCACTGTTGCAGCTGTGCCGCCGGCTGCTGCTGCACGTGCGGCTCGCCGAAGGCCGCTGTTCCTTGCACGCCGTCGACCGGCTGCCCGCCGTGCTGCCCAAACTGCTGCTGCGGCTCTTGCTGCTGCTGCGGCCGCGGGAAGCTTTGGGCCGACAGCTGCTGCGCATAGACGCCATACACGTCAGCTGGGAAGGCACCGCCGCCGGCGCTGCCGCCGGCCGCCTCGGCGTCGGCATGGCTGACGTGCGGCACGTCCGCCGACTGCGGCAGGCCCTGCAGCGCCGGCGAGTCCATGGGCAGCTCCTCGATGATGCAGGAGGCGCCCTCGAACTCCAGCTGCTCCGCTTCCATCTGCTCCGCCTGCGACTGCGGCAGGTTTGAGGCGCAGCATCAGGGTACATCAGATGATGCGGGAGGCGCCCTCGAAGTCCAGCTGCCTCGCCTCCAATTTTCCGCCTGATATCGCAGCAGAGGTTGCGGGATATTCAGGCACGATGTTTGGTCATCAGTTTGCTGCAGGCGCGCCCTCACACGCGCTCGATCCACCTCCGTGTGCGCCGCCAACAACTATAGAAGGGCTGAGGGCGAGGTCGCTCTGAAGCTCGCATGAGCGGCGCCCTCGGCCGGCAGGTGTCCCACCGGCAGATCTGACGCCTTTTGCACCGGCAGAGACGCCTCGTGTATGGATCCGCCACGCAGCAGCAGCCACAGGCTGCAGTCCTCCCGACTTGGGGATGCAGGCTCGACCAGCCAACAACCACCACAAGCTGGCAGCACCTTCCCCGAGCTGCAGCTGCCGAGCCGACGCTGCCGCGGGGCGCCCTGAACCTTTTGCTTTTCGCGCACCTGCATGACGCGGAATGCAGAGTCGGCCAGCCGCTCCTGGGGCGTCAGCTCCTTTAGGCGCGCCCACTGCGTCCGCGCCGCCTCCGCCGCCGCCTCGAAGCCCGCCCGCTCCTCTGCAATGGCAGCGTGTGATGGAAGCGTATGAATTTGAAGCATCTGGTCGATGCGTCGAGCACGCGGCTGCCTGGAAGCAGGTGCTTTGTGGCAGGCCATGGCATGCACTGCTCCGCCGCAGTTTCGCCCCACAGGCGCTGCGGCTGGGAAGGCGGCTCCGCGATGCTGCGGGGCGACGGCGCTCTGGTCTGCTACAGGGTCGGAGCATGCTCACCTGCGGACATGGCGTTCCAGCGGTCGCTGGCCATCTGGCCGACGATGCGCAGTGGCGTTGCCTCCTGCAGGTGCTGCGCCTGCAGCAGCCGATCAGAAGCAGACACATGAAAGGCTATGGCCTATGCTGAGAGCCGTGCAGTGCGGTGGGCGAGACACAGGCAGCCGCCGTCAGGATTGTGCACCCAACACTACCGCCGGAAGGCGGTGCGACAAGATGGAAAAGATGAATGTGGGCCTCAAGATCCAGCTCGGGGGCGAGCTCAACCTGCACTGCAGCTGGGGGCTGGTAAGGCAAAGTCTAGTTGCTGACTGCACATCTCGGGAACCCAAAACAAGGGCGCACCCGGTACTGCCGCCGGAAGTCGCTCAGGAAGAAGGAGTAGGCAGTCTGCGGGCGGCGCTGCTCCGACGGGTCGCGGCCGCCGCCGCTGCGCCGCAGCGGCTTCGGGTTTGCTGCATTGTACTCCTCCATCGCCTTTGCGTAGTTTGTCTGCAGCGGATGACGACGTTTACACCATCATCCCAGTGCGTAGCTGGTCTGCGGCGCACGCAGACATGTCCAACACCTCTGCATAGCGGGGTATGCGGCGCGTCCGGCACCGCGGGTCGAGCTGGACATCCGGCCTGGCGGCTTGTGCCGCGGCGCGGTGCGGTGCGGTGCGGTGCGGGTGATGACCTTGCACGCATGACCGTCGAGCAGGCTTTCGAAGGTTTCTTCTGCAGAAGGAGCGCCTTGCTCTTGATTGAGAGCGCCTGGCAGTCCGCCTGCCGGTGACCCAGCGACTTGCGGCTGCAGGTCGGCCAGCGAGTGACCCCTTGCAAGATTCGTTGCCTGGCATCCAGAGCAGCGGGAGCACCCCCAAGAGGGAAAGTTCTGAAGACGCACCTTGCTTTCCACGGACAGCGCCTGGTAGCCAGCCTTGTCCGCCTCTGACATAGCGCGCCAGCGCTCGCCGGCAGCCCGCGCCATGTCCGCCACCTTCGTGACACCCGGATTGTCCTGCGAGACAATTTTCTTATTGACAATACATCAGGAACTTAAGCCCTTTGGGTCGGGCGCTTCTTGGTCCGCCCGCCCACCTGCACCATGTCTGCCACTTTCGCCACCTCCAGGATGTCATGCGAAATATGTCCCAGATCCAAACATTCAGGAAGACTCGTGGCCTCTCGATCGTGTGAGCCGCCTCTTTGCGCCATGCAAGCCCTCCCTGCCGGCAGCAGGCGGCGCCCACAGCCAGCGCGGACGCGGCCGCCTCAGCAGCTGCAGCGCCAGCGGCGCCTCACCGATTTGCAAAAGCCGCACTCGCAAAGGATGCTTCGTAGCAGCCGCCTTGTAGCTGCTCGCGGCCAGGACAATCGCAGTGACCGGAGTGAGACCCCCACAGAAAGCAACTGATAAGTCCATGGAGTGCACACCTTCTTGTGCTGTTCCCGAAACTCCGCCAGGAAGAACATGTAGGCCGAGCGCGGCCTCCGCGGCGCGTCCTCTGGCTTCTTGCTGCGCGTCTTCTTCAGTGTCACCGGCTGCGCGCTGCGCACAACCTCACCGTGCACGTCAGTTGGCGTGTCGACATGTCTGCCGAGTGGTCGCAGCTCCTTGCTAAGCATTTGTCTTTCGGCAGCGCCGACTGCACGCTGAGCACGCCACAGTGCATCCCCCGGCGTGTCAGTTAGCCAGGCATGTTTGTCGAGTGCATGCAGCGTCTCATATGCTGTCTGGATGCTGCTGCCAATCCGGACGGGGTTGTTCGACCTTGCCAGGGTGCGGCTGTACCCGCTGCCTCCCGCACACATAGATGCACAAGAACCTACCTGAGGTCGCCTGATTGCTTGGCCTTGGCAGCACGTTTGGGCGCCGGCGGCGCCGGCGCTGGCGCCGGCGCAAATGCCACGGCGCTGACAGCGTACCGCGTGGCCGGCAGTTCCAGCAGGTAGTATACCCGCTGCTCAGGCGGTAGCGGCTTTGCCACCCGCAGCTGCGCGTCCGGCATGGCACCCTCGGCACCGCCGCCGCCGCCGCTGACAACTGGCAGCTGCCCGGCGCCGGCGCTGCGCTGCTGCCGCAGCGGCAGCCGCTGCGCCGCTGGCGCTGACTGCGACGCCGGGCGCGGCAGCCGTGCCGAAGTGTGCTGGTGGAAGGGCAAGTACCCTCCTGCACATGCATGACAGCGCAGTCAGGTTTGATCTCTGCACCTGAACTCGAAGGAAGTTTCAACAAAACAAGCTTCTTGAAAGCTACAGCATCTGCGAAGAGCGTGTAGGGCAAAACACACAGCAGTCACCATAAATGTTGCTTCTGCATTCAGGAAGATGCCCTGGCTATCCAGGTGCGGCAAACTTGCAGCCAGGCAGTAGCAAACACTGCACCTGCAGAGCGGGCGGGCAGCTGCTGCTGCTGCTGATGATGCTGCGACAGCGGCGGTTGCTGCTGGAGCTGCGGCAGCTGCGGCAGCTGATGCTGTTGCTGGGCCTGCTGCGGCAGCGGCAGCGGGAGCAGCTGCTGTATGTGATTCACTGACGGTCGCGGCTGCTGAAAGCTGTGCGCAGGCTGCTGCTGAGACTGCTGCTGCTGCTGGTTCAGCTCGGGCTGCTGGTGCGCCGCCAACGGCGCGAGGACCGCTGTATGCAGGCCATTCGGCAGCGGGATGGGGATTGGCAGCCCGCTTCCAAGCTGTGGATGCTGCTGCTGCGCCTGCTGCTGGAGCGGTGCATGCTGCTGCGTGTGCGGGCCACCTGCATCAGTCTCAAACACGTGTGGTCTTGAAGAAGAAAGCTGCAAGAAAGAAAGCAAACGGCCTGTCCCGGGCACAAGCATGCAAGTCTGACAGCGCCAAGCGGGTGCGGCAGCAAGCCGGCGCACCTGGCTGCCCATACGAGGCGCCCTCCGCAGCCATGTTGGGCCGTTCCAGACGTCTCGAAGTGCCACTCAACGGCGAGAATATAAAAGAAACCGACCGTTGGGTGCGCCAGACAGGGTGCTGCAGTAACCACTGCGATCTCGTCGTCTGTCGAGGAGCTTGAAGCTTGGCAAGGCTCCTGTGCGCACTTCTGAGCGGCAGGCTGCGTAAATTACAGCGATCGTCGACTGCGGGTGTCGGCGATGAGGAGCGCGCACTGTGTGCTGCAAGTACTGCGTACTTTGTGCCGGTCGTGCCGTTGCAAGAGTACCCAAGGGAGTTGCAATGCACAATGATCGCTTCAGTACGCCAACGACCCCTGAAGGAGTGACGCTGCGCATCGGCGCCAAGGCCCGGCAAACGGCTGGATCGCGCTTGCAAAACACCGTGTTTCAATCTACAAAGCGTCCACGAATCGTGACCTGAAGACGGCGCCCGCCAAGATGGCACTGCACATTACCACCACACAGATGCTGCAGGTAGGCCCTCGCGAGCCAGCGAGCCACCGGTGCCCACATGACACTCCTGATTCCACTGGAACATTTTATCATGCTTGCAAATGTTGGTCGCAGACGCAGTGCCGCACGGGCAGGTTGCCCCCATCCTGCCCGCAGCAGTGCGCGCCCTTCAATCAGCGGCGGCAGCAGGCCTGCCGGCTGCGGCGGGTGCTGGTGCGCGCGGAGGAGGAGGCGCAGGCGCAGGATGGTGCTGCCGCTCCGGCGGAGACGTCGCTCTTCTCCAGCGGCAGCGGCAAGATCACCGGGTCGCTGTCCTACACAGAGGACAAAGAGGGCTTCCAGGACGTGTTTGCCTTCGCCGGCGAACTCCCAGAGGTGCGCAGCGGGTTGCAGCAGTATCTCTCAGCGTGCACATGCCCAGAATGTGCTGGATTGTCTCCTGCAGCCAGCGGCAGGCGGTGCCTGGTGCGGCAATGTGCACCATGCTGCCTCTTACTCGCCCGGCCGAAATCCGTCCAGGGCGTGCATGCCGTTGATCATTTCCGTGTGCTCTTCATTCGGGAGCTCCTCACCGTACTTGACCTTGTGCACATCACCTTTCCCCTGACACCATGCACCCGCAGCGGCTGAACGGCCGAGTGGCGATGTGGTCCTTCGCGGCCATCGCGCTGGCGGAGTGGCAGAGCGGCAAGACGTCGCTGCAGCAGGCGGTGGATCACCCAATCGCCGCCGTCAGCTTCGGCTTACTCATCTCTGTCGCCTCGCTGGCACCAAAGTTTGCTGCCGGCGTGTCCCTCAGTGCGTCATCGGCGCTCACCTTGCCTCATTGGTGCCCGACTCGGCTCCAATTGGCCGTCGTTTCTCAACAAACTGCTCGCCTCTGCATCAGATGCGTGTCTGTTCCCGCTGGTACATCCTGCAGCCGCCTTGCGATAGCCAGGCTGCTGGCGCTGTCACAATGTCTTGCTCATCAATACGGTGGTCCCACACGGACCGTGTGGCATAGTGAGTCACAGATCATCATCGGTTGATGTATGCTGTGACGTGTCTCCTGCAGAGGACCTGCACAGCGCAGCCAGCAAGGACAAGCTGCCACAGATCCTGGCGTTTTTCAACAAGACGCACGAGCTGTGGCTGGGCCGCATCGCAATGCTGGGCCTCACGGGCCTCGCAATTCTGGAGGGCATCCGCGGCACGGCGACCTTCTGAGTGAAATGCTGTATCGGTGGCCTTTGCTTTATGGATGGATCGATCTCAGTGGCCGGCAGTCGGCCGGTAGCAGACCTGGCGGTTGGTGTCGAGCCGGCCGGTGCCCAATTTTGGCAAGCGCCACAGTTGATAAGTATGTTTCGTTTGCACCTGGGGGTGTGCGGTTTCACTTGAGGGTGGGTGGGTCTGCAAGCCCATTGCAAGCAAGGAGTTGTCGCTCTCGCCAGATTTGAACATACCCTCCTACTTGTCAGTTTTATCTCTTGACCTAACGATCCATGCTGCCATGCTTAGCTGCACATGTGCTGCTTTCGTAAATTCTGCACTAGCATTGACAAACTAGATTGTCAAGCACCTCAAATCGCTTCAGCCGCGCAGCAGCATGCGCACATCGGCCAAGCTTTGCCATCCCGCATTTCCTTGAGCCCTTCAGAACACATGAGGTTCACTTGGCGCCATCAAAGCCGAGCTTGGTCAGGTTGCGGGCGATGCCCTCCACGTCAGCGGTGCTGCTGGCCGCCGCGCCCGACACCTGGCTGCGCAACGCCGGCGTGCACGTGCTGAAGCCGCTCGCGGTGGAGCGGGGCGCGGTGCCCGGGCTCGTCTGCCCGCCACGCGGCTTGGTCGCCTCCGCAAATGCCAGGCGCAGCCGGTCGTCCTGCGATGTGGCCGCCGTGCAGCTTCTGGTCACAGACAACACAGAAGGCGACTGTATCGTGGAGATGACCTAGAACGCATCTGAGCACCTGCACATGCTCGACCACAACTGCCAATCTTGAGGCCAGCAGCAGCACTGTAAGCACATGCACGTCTCGAGGTCGATGAGGCAGCAGCTTCGAACCTCCAGGATGGCGGCGTGCGAGATATTCTCCCTGCACTCCAGGGTGGCCAGACGTAGCACGTAATCAAGGCGCCCCAGCGCCAGCTGCGGGTCCAGCTCAGCGCCGGCGGCGCCGCCCGCATCACCTGTGTCATCCGCAGAACCCGCCTGCGAGCCGCCTGCATCAGGGTCGTCCGCATCTGGGGCGCCCGCCTCTGAGGCGTCCGTCGACTTAAAGGACGATTCCGAGCCACTGCCTGCCGTATCGTTGACGGAGCCCTGGTCGGAGCCGCTACCGCCGATGTTGGAAGCGCACTGGATGGCGTACATCTGCGCACGCATTCTGCCGTCGGCGCTGCCGTGCGGCATTGGCGTGGCACCTGCATGCGATACCCTCATCACCCGCCAGCAGCAATCACACTCACTTAGTTCTAGTAGAGTCAAGAGGTCCGCCATGCAAAAGGGGCATCCGCCATGAGCGCCAGTTGCAGATCAACCCCCTGCACGGCTTGTGATAGACATACCTGACGCCGCCGGGGTGGCCGCCTCATCCGCTGCCATGTGGATGGCAAGCACGGGGCTGAATGGATCCGTCATCAGGCCCAGGCTGTGTGCAGTCGTCCAGCTGAGACCTGCAGACGCTATGCCAGACCGCTATCACTCACGCTCGCTCTCAGCACGCAGAGAGGTTTCCGTCCCCTGATTGTGTGCAGGATTGCGGGGTCTAAACGCCCAGTGAAGGTGATGCCCAGAAAGATAAAAATATCCTTAGGCGCAACAGCGATGTCATGTGTCGAAGTGGGTCAAAGTGTCCTGCTCCGCATGCTGCACCTGCAACGTTTGTAACCTGCAGCGTCAGCTCGCCGGCAGTCTCGTTGTCATCGTGGTACAGGCCATCGTCCAGCAACTGCTGGATGAGCAGGCTGTAGCTCGGCACGCCACCGCCGCCGCCGCCGCCGCCGCCGCCGCCGCCGCTGAGGCCATCGTCGCCGCGGTCCGCTACAGGGCTGCCGCGGCTCTTGCCGCTGCGCTCAGCGGTGGCGGTGGCGTTGCCACTGCTGGCCGCGAGGCTTGCGCTGCCGACCCCAGCGGCAGCGCTGCTGGCGGCACCAGGGGTGGCAGCCATGACGCGCACGCTGCACAGCGGGAAGATGGCCTGCATACCGGCCGCAGTCCTGGACGACACCTCCCAATACAGCTGGGCCTGCAGCAGCACTAGGGTTCATCGGGCATGTGCCGGTTTGTGGACTCTTTTCAAATTGTTCAAAGATCACTTGAGCCTTCAAGGGTCGACTTTAACCTCGTGCAGGCTGCACTGCAATAGCATGCCCAGCGCCTGTATGGCTGCACAGCAGTGTGATGCTGCAGATCCGATGCAGCCCGGCCTCGCTACTCGCCAGCATGCAGCAGGAGCGGACACAGACACGTTATTCACATCGGTTGCGCCACACCTTGCGGATCTCGAAGACGCAGGCTGACGCCTTGCCGCCGGCAGTGAGCAGCGCCCTGGAGGCGAACAGCAGGCGCGCAGGCGACAGCGCATTGTGCGCGCCGTGACTGCTAGCGGCCAGGCCGGCAGAGGTGATGGCCACGGTCAGGTATGGCACCAGCGTGTCCAACTGCACGACGAAAATTTGTGGGGTTTATGTCAAGGGATGTCCCAGTGCCAACCGGATTTGAGACATGTCAGGTACGGCACCAGCTTGTGCAGCTGCACGGTAGATGTCTTGGGTTCGTCGTCAGAGAATGTGCCTTTCCACAGTCGACTCAAGTCCCGAAACATGTCAGCCACAGCACCAGTGCTAGCAACTGCAAAGTGAGATGCCAATGGCGCCTCAGCGAACATGTCTTTGTAGCCGACATGCACATGCGTCAATGCACGCAGCCTCAGACCACGCACTGGGCTTGACCCACAAGGGACAGGCTACATTGCACAACAAGCGCGAGCTCGCCTGGCTGATGAGCTTGCGCAGCTTGGCACACGCCTGGGCGGCCGACATCGCGGCGCCGCCGCCGCCGCGCTCGCCGCGGGCCGCCGCCATCTTCTGCGTCTGCACCTGGCCCTCGAACGCCTCGATCTGGCGCAGCGCCTGGAGAGCCACGTCCACGGCGCCTTGCAGCACCTGGACGGGACACATGATGGTGTGATGTATTGCCACCCTGATCCATTCACACCCGAGAAGTCCCTGCATAGGAAAGAAACCTGGCGCAGCGCCTGCAGCGCGAAGGCCACCCCGCCTTGCGGCACCTGGGCATGCGTGGCAGAGCATGCCATGGGGTTTGCTAATCCAGATGTGAACAATTCTCTTCAGATTGATCTGCACATCGCCTGCGGCGCGATGTCGTCGATTGTGCCTTGCAGCACCTTGCCGGTCAGAGAGCCCACACGACAACGGTATTCTACTTCGAATCGTTCCGAGCCCAGTGACCCAGGGCGGACCTGGAGTGCTGGAGAAGTCAGTGCGTAGTGTGTCACGCAGGGTGGGCGGGAAAGCAAGACAATATCACCGTGCTGCCGGTCATGGCAGACTTCACGCAGGCGTCAATCGGCAGGAGGAGGACCTTGGTCTTCAGTTCCAGCTCGTCCTTCAGGCCCTGGATCTGCACTCCGTCCAGGTAGCAGATACAATGTCTCGTTGGGGTATCATGCTCGTGTCCGCAGAACATTTGGTAATGGCACTTCCAGCCGAAGTGCACGATCAGCTCATCAGCACTGGCATTGCTCCACCGCTTCCACAGGCATGCGCAGCAGACCCGCTGCTTGCCACTCGTTTTGTTGCAGCAGCAACCGTTTCCAGCTTGGAGTTGAGTCAGACACTAGGGAATCGCAAATTTGTGTGCCGCCACATCAATGTCAGACCGCACAACCTCTGTGTTGCCGAAGAACTGGCGGCCCAGCGCCTCGCTGATGCCGTGCAGGCTAGTTCGAGCGAGCGCGTCCACGGCTTTTTTGCTCACCTGATGCACAGCCACAGTGCACCAGTGTGTCTGACGAGGGTAGGCATACCGCCATGCATACAATCGGTGCGGTCTTCACCAACACGAGTAATAACCGCGGGCACTTGGGCACTGTCATCCTGGACGGTGGACGTACCGACTTGCCGACGGTAGCGGCTGCAAGGAGAACGTAAGGACTGAGATCCATTTCAGGTGTCTGGTCTTAACTCTGATATGCAAGATCACTCAAGATCGGTTCGATGCTCTGGTTTGAGTCAGAACCAGATTGTCTGCGCTGCAGCGATGGGCACAACAGACCACGGTCGTACTGGATCCGTTTTGGTTGAAAGGATAGAGTTCTTAGGCTTGGCCAACAGGAACCACAAAGGGTAGTGATTGTCGTTCTCCCCGCGCTAATTTGATTTGGCGGTGGGTGGAGGCAGGAAGGTGTATTTGCTGACGCGGCTGCTACCATCAGTCACTCCTGTACGACGCTCGCTATTCCTGGATGCAGTTGCAGCCGACGCCCTTTCAGGCGCAGACGGCGTCAAATTTTCAAATTCAAACAGAAAACACCAGTCGTTCTTCCGCCGCCTTGGTCCAGGAGCATGTTTCTCTGACCGCAGCAGCATAATCCTAGCACTCGAGAGTGGTTTTCCGGGCTGATTTGACTTGCCAGCACGTCTGGATTTACAGTTGTCTGGGCCTTTGGAGCATCAGCAACAGCACCAGTGGAATCAACATGAGCCGAATTTGAGCGTAAATTCAGCTAGAATTGAAGATTTGGAACGAAGACGCTGGGTCCAAAGCATCTTCTCGATTTCCGGCAGCCGCAGACGATGCGGACGATTCTGGCAGCACGTTGTTCGACTTTGGTTCAGACGAACACGGCGATGTGACAGTCACACTAAGGACTATTGAGCAGACCTTGATGCCTGGCTCTGCCGCTGTTGCCGGAACGCCGCCCGCCGCCAACTGCTCAGGGCTGATGGTGGCGAACAGCACACCGCACAAGCTGCGGGTCCTGATGCTCCATAGCTTTAGGACCTCTGCGACCATCTTCAAGGATCAGGTAACTCAACGTGAGACTGCATGTTTGTTCAGGAGTGCGCAGGAGTGGAAGGCTAACCAGGAGTTTGAACCGTCTTCCCAGATGAGGAGATCCGGACTTGACGTGCAGCTCGCCGACTCGCTCGAAATGGTGCGGCCATGCCGATGGTCTTTGATTCAGCCTCATGCAAGTTCACCTCAGCAATTGCTGCCTTGTCGGTGTGTCCAGCAACTTTTGCATCCTCATTGAAAGGTGCTCATGACGCGCAGATATTTCTGGACGCGCCTTTCTCCGCCACTGGCCCAATCCCTCGCGACGTGGAGCCTTTTTTTGGCCCGCCGTATCGAGAGTGGTGGAACTTCACAAAGGTTGACACTCGATTTGAAGGTCGCTTCTGCGCGTTCCAAAGGCGCCCTTGCTTCCAAACGCTGACAGTCGATGTCATGTGTTGCTGTGGCAGGACGACGAAGGCAAAATGCACTACGTCGGATACGAGGAGTCTGTGGCATTCATAGATGAGGCGCTCGCAAAGCATGCGCCAGTCCATGGCCTGGTCGGCTTCTCACAGGTGCGACTGAGGAGTGGGACAATGCATTGGGATGACGCATGCAGACTGCCTGGAACGGCCTGCACGACTTGCCACCCTGTCGAAGCCTGCCCGTTCTGTTGCGTCGAGCGATGCAGGTGCTTCGCAGGGTGCGGCGCTGGCAGCGCTCCTGGTCAGCTACCAGCGGCAAGGGCTGCTGCTGCAGGATGTGGACGCCCTCCAGTTTTGCTTGCTCTTTGCCGGGACCCTGTCGCGGCTGAGTGACCACCGCTCCGCCTACATGCAGCTGATCGACTGTCCATCGCTCCACATCATTGGTGAGGCACACACATACATAACTGTGCTGGGGCTATCTGTGCTGCGGTCACTACAGGAGTTGACTATTAGCGATCTGGGTCCCCACTCCTGAGACACTTTGGGCGCGCAGGCGAGAAGGACTTCCTGAAGCCCATGGCAGAGCGCCTGGCAGACAGCTTTACTGATGCAGAAGTCGTGCGGCACCCGCGCGGTCATGTGGTGCCGCAGCTGCCCGAGGCCGATGTGCAGCGCATTCAAACGTTTCTGAAGCGTGTCAGCGCCGCCGCACCGCCGAGACTGTCCAGCCTTTGATGACCGGCTTCCCTGCGGAACTGCGGAACTACAAGCGATCACGTCGCGGGACATAAAATTCTCACAGGCAGCAACTCATCCGGCACCATGTACAGACAGATTGTACATCTCACAACTCCACGTGGCGGCCGCGGCGGCCTTCAAGTACGGCGTCTGGCGACACGGTCGGGTGCCCCCTAGACCTCTAGAGGGCCCCTGACCGTAATTTCCTGGTGTCATACAGGTAACTTTGACAGTCCACAGCTACCGCACTACCTTCGTTCTGCATTCCAGCCTTCGCTTGACCAGCCGCAACCTGCAGCCAAGTACGTACCTGCACCCCCGCTGCCTGGAGGTATGCCCTGACAGTCATAAAATATAGTTTTAGGGGGTCGTTAGGTGCATAGCACCCTGCCCTGCTGAAGTCAGTTCGCTGTGTGCCCCGCCTGTTGACAGTGCCCTCCTGCAGCTGCCGCCCTTCGCGCACCTGGCGCCTCTCCGGTCAGCCCAGCCACTCAAGTCAGGTGCTTTTTCGTGACTGTGCACACGGTTGGCCGACCCCGCCTGAGTGCAGTCCACCCGCTCGCACTTTGGTTCTCGTTTCCTTAGTTGCGGGGACAGTAGCACAGTCAGCAACACGTTTGCCGCCGACATTCCGCCGTGACTGCACTATGCAGAAGCTGCGTGAGCCCATGCAGAGAGACGACATAGAAATGGATTACGATGTACAGTTTAGTTGCCAAATTGATTGAGAAGCTTACTGACTGAGTAACTCAGCTCCGCAGCGCTTGTCATATCTTGGGCTGAGACACGACACACTCGGCCCCTTGACCATCAAGCCAGAACCGCCTCGGCAACTTGCTCGTCGTCTCACTTGCGGCCGCGTTGGGTGGCTGCTCTTTCTTTTGGTCAACAGAAGCGGCCTGCTGCTGCTCGCGTTCAAAAACCAGAAAATGGCAATTGGACAGGGCACTCAGCCTCGGGCGCAAGGCTGCCCCGTGGGCCATCACCGTCAAGCTGAAGGCGCTGAGCCTGCGCAGCGGCCCGCGGCGCAGTGTCCCGTGAAACACGAGCAGGGCAGCACGGCTGCCTGCCCCGCGCACAGTGGCGGCGCCGCACCTGACGACAGCGGTGCGGCGGCACCGCAGCCGCAGCAGCAGCAGGAAGAGGTGCAGCCTGATGCGGAGGCCAAGCCCATGAGGTGCCCGCTGGGCTTCGGCAGCGACAACACCGCCAAACTGGACCCGCTGAACTGCGTGCTGTGCCGCAGCCTGTACTTCGAGGCCGCTCAGACCGTGTGCGGCCACCGCTTTTGCGCCCCCTGCATCAACCCCTTCCGCGACTGCCCGCTGTGCGGCGCCGACTGCAAGCCGCTGTCCGAGGATGCGGAGATGCAAGGTGACTGATGCCAAAGGCGTCAACTATTGAACGTGCGAGCGCTGCACTCGTGCACAGGATTCTGTGGGCCTCCTCAAAAAGCCTTCTTAGTGCCGACGTTGCAAGTAATAGTGCCGTTTTGTGCGCAGCCACGGTGGACAAGTACATCGATGTGCACAGTCGCGACCACAAGCTGACCACCGGCGGCAAGGCTATGCCACAGGCAGAGGTGACGCACCCTTGCACACTTGACCGTCGGTGCACTGCTGCATCACGCTTCTGAGAAAGAAATACTGTCCATCCCAGGCTCCATGTACCCTGACCGTCTGAGACACAGTGTTTCAGCAGTGCAAGCGCAGCGACACTCTCAATTTCCTCATAAGGTTCTGAGACTTGGTGTCCTGGCGGTCTCAGGAGGATGTGGCGCAGCACCCTGCGGCCGCGCGGGCGGCCTTCTTTCTGCAGATTGGTCTGCGCTCCTTTGCGGGCGGCAATGCGGCCGCGGCGCTGGCGCGGCTGCGCGACTGCGAGGCGGCACTTTTGGACCAGCAGGCGGCGGAGCCCGGCGGCGAGGCGGTTGCCGTGCAGCTGGGCGCGGTGTGCGGCTCGCAGGTGCGGCAAACCTGCTTGCTTGTTGTGCGGGTGTTTCGTGCGCTTTTCGTTCGGGCTGCAAAACACTGCGGCTCGCAGGTGGGGCCCGCAGGTGCGCAAAGCACTTTTGCTCTGTGGCTGGCGGTCGTATGCCCTAATGGGGTCTGAGGAGAGCATCTGTGAGGAGCCCGGGGGTGGACATGCACCGTTCATTGTGTGGGTGCAGAAGCCAAAACCCTTAGGTTCTGCAAGCTCGTGTTGCATTGCACTCCAAGCGAGTGCGAGTGCTCACACGCGCGCTCTGACTGCAGGGCGATGCGTGCCGCAAGCTGCAGCGGCCCACGGAGGCCGCCGCCCGGTACGAGCAAGCAGTGGACCACCTTGAGTCGTGCGCCGCACCCAGCGCCGAGGTGCGCAGGTGTCGAAGGGCGCAGACAATCAGACATCAGCTTTGCAAGTGGTACTGTCGGCGGAGAGATAGCAGGCAACCAACAGGGCAACCCCCTTTTTCATGCACCAGCAAGTTGTGCCGGTGCTGTGGATGTAGGCTTGCAAACATACAGGCTTTCAGCAGACACGGCTCTAGCAGCAAATCCACCGCCACATGTGGCTTTCGTCAGTCCCGTGCTGTGCTGTGCAAGCAAGCGGCAATGGCGCTGGGCTCCGTGACTTCTGGTAGCCAAGTTGTTCTTCACCATCTGGTTCCTCACAATCTATTGCACAGCAGCTTCACAGCTGTTGGCTCATTTGGGCGACTTTTAATTTGGGCGATGGCAAAATCCATGCGGCACCCCACCATGTAGTAGAATCCCAAGCTGCAAACAATATGCAAAAACAATATGCACCTTCTCACATACTTCTTCCGACGTGTTGTTGCAGGTGCTGCACGCGCTGACGGTGTCGCTCAACAAGCTGGGCGACCTGCGCTACATGCAAGGTGACCTGCCGGCGGCGCAGCAGCAGTACTCTGCAGCACTGGACATCCGGCGGGCCGCCTGTGCCAGCGAAGGTGGCGGCACCGCTGCGCAGCAGGTGCGATTTTGCAGTGAGGACGGCTCACAGGCTTTCCTTGAGCACTGCAGTTCCTCACTAGCATCAGGCAGCCAGCGCGAGTCGTGCAGCTCACCCAGCGCACCCGCATTGTGCACATGCAGCATCAGGACGGGCTGCGGCATGCGCTTGCGGCGTGGCCATACTCGCAGGGCAGCGCAAGGCAGATGGCAGAGCAACATCCCAGAAACAGGCAACCCAAGCTGATGCCTGTTTCTTTCGATGCCCACTCCTGCAGCTGGACCTGGCAGCCTCGCTGGTCAAGGTGGCGGACGTCAGTGGCGCCCTGGGCGACGCCGAGACGCTGGAGAGGTTGGGCGCAGAGGCGCAGAAACTGGTGACCGACATGGATGAGGCAGCAGCGCTCGACAAGGCGGGCGCTGCCAAGCTGGCAGGCCTGCAGGCATACTTTGCGGCGCAGCAGGAAGCTTCGAGAGTCTCATCTTCGTAGTTTGCATGCTGCAGTGACAAGTGGATGACAGCAAGCGTGTGCCGACATCAGAGTTAACTGGCCACAAGGCAACCGTCAATAGTGAACAGGACTGCGGCTGATGCTGTGTGTGAGATTCGGCAGGCTCTCTGTCCACATACCTCCTGCATCTCGACACCTGGAGTACCTTCCTTGCGAGGACATCACTGGAGCACCTACCTCGTGTTTGGGCAGCGAGTCTCGAGTTCCATGGTTTGTGAGGAGATTCGATTTAGTAGCTGTCTTTGCAACAGCAACCTCTAGTGAGTACCTAGTCAGCCGTTTCAAGGCTGGATGCCTGGCAGTGAATGCCAGGCTGGACATTAGCATTTCATCATCAGGCTTTGTGGTGATGGAATGACTGACTCCCGTTACACGTTCTCCTCTGCCCGACATACCTAGGTAGTTTGCAAACGGCACAAGCACTCGATCTCGATTAAGAGCATACAGTTCAGACCTTCCATGACCGCATGGTGTCGCAATGTTGACGTCTGCCAAGCATCATCCACCCGGACCTGGCGTCTGCCTCAGCACACAGCCGGCACAAGGAGGTTCTGGCGCCAGGCGCCGCTCCGCGCCGCGGCCTCTGCCGAGGCAGCCTGCCCACAGGCGCTGCCAGCAGCGCTCGACGTGGTGAGGCTGAAGGCGCCGCTGCTGATGCTGAAGCCGCCGCCGATGCCGGCTGCCGGCTGCACTGACTGCGCCGGATGCGCCGGCTGCGCTGGCAGCGCCAGCGTAGCCGCCGCCCCCAGAGCTGGACCCTCTGCCAGCCGCATGCGCTCGAGGCGCGCGCCCATGATCTGGCCGATCACCGCGCAGGCGACCGTCCAGGCGATGGCCCACTTGGGCATGACCACCGCCTTGCGCAGCATCGCGATGAAGGGGATGGTGGCGTGCACCGCCAGGAACCACTCGGGACTGAACTTGCGGACGTGCACTCGGCCCGCGCCCGACGGCAGGTTGGCCGCGCCCGTGAAGGCGCCTATGGCGAGCAGCTTCACGGGCAGCGCCTGCGGCCGCAGCGCCCGCACCGGCTTGAGCCGGGCGACGGCGGCGCGGGCGGCCACGACGGCCGCCGGGCACTTGTACTGCCGCGCCGCACCCGCCGCAAGAAGCGCCTTGATCTGCCGCGCGAGGCCGCTGTCGCCAAACTTACCGCTGCGGAACCTGCTGCTGCTGCGGAATTTGCCGCTGCGGAACCTGCCGCTGCCAAGCTTGCCATGGCGTGCTGACGTGCCGCCGCTGCGGGTCTGCTGTGCGGCACTGCTGCCGCCGCCTGAGGAGGCCTGGCTGGAAGCTGGGCGCTGCTTGCGCGGCTTAGGCCTGCTGGGCCTCCGCAGCCCCTGCGCCCGCCACCAGTCTCCCAGGCCGGACTGCACCGAAGAGGCGGGTCATGTCAGTGCTCAGGTCGCACGGAAACTGCTCTCAACTCTGCAGCCTCGATCCTGATCTGATGCAATCAAGCATTGCAAGAGGCGAGCGAGACCGAGGAATCACGTGCGCAGGCTGGTGGAGGCACAAGTGGATGTGTATGCCTGACTGACTCACCGGCAGGCCAAAGGACAGGCTCAAAGATGCCATCGGGGCGCCGGCCATTGGGTGAGGCCGCTGCTGAGGCCGCTGTGCGCTGAGCTGTGATCTGACAGAGACAGGTGCGGCAGCAGTGGCGAAGGTCCTGCTGGCAGGCTGTGCTGCCTTGACTGCAGTGCCGAACGGGCACCCCGAGCCTGCAGCGCAGGAGAAGGAACCCTCACAATGTGCGAAAACGCATCTCTGGTGTTGTATTGGACGCTTGAGCAGCAAGTAGGCTTCGCAGAGTCAAAGTGCAGCAGACTGGGCTGAATCACCTGGCGGCAGGCAGCCTGCACGCAGTGGCACCACGCCATCCTTTCCGTGGAACAGCTGGAAGGTGGCCTCGAAGTTGCCACCGGTTTCCTCCTCCAGAACCGGCCCCGCCGAGTAGGGCACACCAGGGCGGCACGCAATATGCCACGCAAATTGCTCGCCCTCGCGTTCCGAGACCTCTCGCAAGAATGGGCAGCGCTGCAGCCCGTTCATGCTTCGTGACGTGTGCGGCTGCCCACAACTCGCGACTGGTGTGCGATGTGTGACCCTGGCCGACTGGCGTGATGGAGCTCATCGTCACCGATGACGACGATTTTCTGCCAAGGGCAATGAGGTGATGGCGATCATCACAGTCGCGTTGCTCGGGTGAGGTTAGCGCCTCCGTCATCCGCACCTCGCACCACCAACGTTTCAAAATTTTCATCCCATAAAACCTCTCGACAATCCTCTGGGCTTTGTGCGCGGGTTCACCCGTCTGGCAATATTTCACATTTTCAAACAGAAGCGTAATCGGAGCAGCGATCTCGCTCCTCCAAAACACATACACAGCTGAGACAGTGGTCGCCTTCCACAGAACAGTAACGATCTGAGACCGCTTCGCGTAAGGGATGGTGGCGCCCCTGCTGTGCGGCGTGGTGGCGCCGCTGCTGCCGGTCGCCACCGTGGTTGGCTTCTTCATTGCCACAGTGTTCAAGAACACGCACGAAGCACAATCGAAGCCGGAGCCGCTTCCGCCGCCGCCGGCCTTCCATCCGAAGTGGCCCACGCTGCAGGAGGGTGCCCCATTCCTGCTATTCCTGGCGCTCCTCGCGTGCGACCTCGTGCTGAGGGTGCTCCATGACAGACAGGTGACACTGACTGCACGCCCCCACTTGTTGCATCTGCGACCCCAGGGCAACCTGCAGCGCAGAGTGTACGCGTCTCATCAGGCGCGGCAGGCCATCATCTCACAGTCATACTGCCGTCAGCTCCCCAGGCACTGGATCCCACGGCGCTGCCTTTTCACGGTGCCGTCCCTCCTTCCGGACAGATGGCGCTGCTCACAAAAGAGCGGGAGGAGGCTCTGGAGGATGCGCGGCAGTGCCGTGCCGAAGCAGCACCGCTGGAGACGCCGGACACATACGCCCAGGCGGCCAAGATGCAGCGGCGGGCGCTCATGCGGGAGAAGCATGCGGCGCAGCTGGACAGCCTGAAGGTGCTGACTCGTGGCAAGGGAATGCAGATAGCAGTCTTTTCCTGCGCCTGCCGCCGCGCTCTTGGAGTGGACCACATATGTGGTCAAGCTTTTGAGCTGCTGCAGATTTCTTCATTCGACAAGTGAATTACAGCTGGATGTGAGGGACCTTTGAAGGAAGCATGTGTTGTAACATTGTGCAGGAAAAACACAGCAATTCGGGGCTGTACAAGCTGCTGCGCTTCTGCCACACGGGCGCCTGGTCGGTGTTCGTGATGTGGAGCTGGGGCCGGCCGGCGGCGGCGGTGGAGCCCCGGCTGCTGTGGCCGCTGGAGGATGCGCTGTCGCTGGCGCCAGGGCGACTTTCGTCCGGCGCCGCCGGTGCGATCAGCGGGCCCGCCTGGGCTTGGGTCTGCATGGCCGCCAGCAGCCGGGTGGCAGGCCTGATGGAGGGCTACATCCCATCGCCCAGCCTTTTCTGATGGCGGCGGCAGGGGAGACTGAGCGTAAAGAGCCGGTACCCTCAACAAGTGGTGTTTGCCATGGGAACTGAGGGTGGCGTTGCTGCGTGTTTGGCTGCTGATTTGAGGCGTGATGCCAGTGACAGATATTTGTGTTGAAGTCAGTCAGAGGGCTTTTGCTGTCAGATTGCGAGGCTAGCATCTGTTTCTGGGATGCTCCTGTGCAACGTGACAATGTTGGGACAAAGGCAGTGTGTACGGGGTGAGGATGAGCGAAAAGGATGTTGTGGCGAAAGGACGTGGCGAGGTTCCGCAATGGCATGGATCAAAACCACACTTGCTGCACGGCTGGCGGGCTTTGCACAAGACACTGCCGTGTTTCATCTTTCAAAACCTACATAGACACACCTCTAGGTCCGTCATCACAACACACCCTGCATGGCGTGACAGCTGCATACCCATACCTTCTCAAAAAACCAATGCTGAATCATCCCTCTCTACTCGTAAACAGGTAATGGGTGTGATGTCATGTGGAAAGCTGTGGGAAAGCTTTATGTCTGCCAGATCCTTCTGTACTCGTGGCTCACGGCGGCATGCCGCATTGCCAATGAAGACACTTTGCGGTCTTGCTATTTGGCTACAGCTGCTACAATGCCGCGGTAACTCGAGCCTTGACTTGATCATTTCAGTGCGAGCCGCCGACCGAGGTCAAACTGACACGTCCCATCCACGAATGGTGCGCCTGAGGGAGATTCATTGTGTGACTGCCCACCCATCCGCAACAGCCGTGACAGCTCCTTGGGTATCAGTGTTTCTAAAGGCGCCGGCCAGCTGCCCCACTTTCGCTAGCCCCTCTGCCAGCCAGCTGCCGCATCACACCTGGACGCCCGGTCAGCCTGCGAGGGGGCGGCCCCGGCCCCAGGCGCCCAGGCCGGACAGAGCAGCCCGGGCGGCGGCCTCCGCCGCTGAGCCGCCGGCGCCAGTGCCGCCTGAGCCCACCGCCGCCGCCTCGCCGCTGGCCGGCCGCTTGGCCGGCTCGCTGATGACCTTGTCTTGTGCCGAGATGCCGTTGGGCTTCGCCGCAACAGGCTCCTCAGCGGCCGACTTCCTGGTGGCGGCGCCGTTTGCGGCGATGCCGTTCTCCTGCGCGGCAAATCCAGACGTCCTGCTGCCGCCAGGTGCCCTGGCCGCACCGCGCTCGCGGCGGCCCGGCCGCGACTTGCGCTGCGGCAGGCTGCTGCTGGCGCCGCCGCTGGCAGCGCTGCCACCAGGTGCCGCCCCAGAGTCCAGTTCCTCCAGGCGCGCTGACAGCACCGACAGCGCATCGCCTGTGGTAGTCAAACGTGGGTGCGCACTCAGATCAGCAGTTCCACTGGCTGACACAGGCGACTTCCGTGCACTGTTTGATCACTTTCCACATCAGGGCTCGCCATGCTTTGAGGCCCACGACGCTTCTGCTAGGAGCTTAGAGAGTGAATGGGGACGGGTCGTGGCTTACCGCCGCCCGGCGCGGCGCCGCCGCCCAGCGGCCCGCCTGCCGCCTCCTGCAGCATTGCCGCGATCTCCTCCGGCCGGCGGCGGCGCGGCGCCGGCTCCTCGGCGGTCGCCGCCGCAACGGCCGTCGCCAGCTGCGCCGCCTGCTCCGCGAGGCCCTTAATGGCGTCCGTGGCGGCAGCTGCCTCCTCCGGCGGCAGCGCCTCCAGCAGCGCGGCGTGCTTGGGCGGCCCATCGGCGGCGGCCCGGGCCGAGGCTGCCGCCTCGTCCACGGCGGCCAGGGCCTCCTGCAGGCGCGGCACGAAGCACCGTCGGCAACAGCGCAAGTCTGGCCACGGAGGCACCGTCCCATCCGCACCCACAGAAGCAGCAGTTCTGCTGGCAGTCTTAGCGTCGCTTGCCGCTGATGGAAGATGCAAGGGCATGCCGCTCACCTTGATGGTGCGCTGCAGGGATGCCTGCAGCTTGGTGTTGGCCGCCTCCTTGTCGGCCAACCCCAGGCGCGTGAGGTCTTGCCCCTGTCTGCGCACCCGCTGCAGCCGCTCTGCGTTGCTGCGCACCCGCTCGCCAAGCTGTGCGGCCGCATCACAATGACTTGAATCAGTTCAGCGGGCCAGCCCGGAACAGTGCAGGTGTTGAGGCCGGGTTTGGTCGCTGCGGCGCGCGCCGGCGGGCCTCCTAATCAGGCCTCCTGATCAGCAGGCGGCCCCCGGTGCCAGCCGCTGACACCCGTCAGCAAGGCACATGGCAGCAATTGTTTTGGCAGCATCTGCGGCACTGTACATGCAGCAGATCAGGCGCGGGAGTCCGTGCACGCACGTGCCAAGCAAGCCAGGCGGCGAGCAGTGGGCACGAGGCGCAGCAACTGACAGAGGACTCACCTCCGCAAGGTACGCCACGTCAGCCTCGAGAGCCGCCCGCGCGGCCGAGAGATAGTCTGACGCTGCAGACGGCTCCGGCGCCACGCTGCTGGACACTGGGCCCCCTGTGGCGCCAGGCCGCAACAGAGCGGCCAGCTCACGCGCAGCGCCCAGCTGCACCTCGTGCAGTGCGGTGTCGGGCGCCGATGCCGCGGCGCTGCCGCTTGCTGCCTGTGAAGCCGCGCGGGAAAAGAGTCAGAAAAGGGCCGACAGCATGCAACATTGCCTGATCGAGTGTGCGACGTCGGTGCACTGGTGCACAAAAGTGTCGACTGTGCCCGTATCAAGCGCGGCGCGATGCATGGCAAAGGGCCGACGGGCGCGGGAGGATGGTGTGGAATGCGGGAACATGCATCGTCGCGTCCGTAAACCCGGCAACGGCAGGGGCAGCCGCGACGGAGGGCGCCAGGGGCCGTATACCTGGTTCAGGCAGGCGGAGTACTGGCTGCGAGCGGAGGCGCGCCGCGCGGCGACCTGCGCCAGCTGCGCCCGCACGGCATCCAGCTGCGCCTGCAGCGCCGCGGCCTGGGACTCCAGCTTCTGCGCCTGTGGCGTAGCAGGCTCGGAACGTGAGAGAAGCGTGCCGACGACTGTACAGCCGTCAGTCCCCAGCTGCGCCTGCGCCCACCGCTGACTGGGGCCTCCAGCTCAGCCGCCTGACGGAGTTTGAGGGGCGTCAGTCGAGAAGTGGGCCCTACCGGCGGAGGCGGCCAGGCCTCCGGCACCGTGCCTGTTTGGTGACAGTGCCAGAGCTTTGGGACCCTGTTCCGTGCGACCTGAAGCAGCCCCGCTCTCGACGCATGCTGCTGCAGTCAGCCGCTGCTTCGATACGGCAACGGGCAGGCAATGTGGCAGAGCAGGGTGAAGAGGTGACACTTCGTCGGAGACAAGCCCAGCCAGGTGGCATGCAGGTGCTGCCAGACAGAAAGAGAAAACCTCAGACCCTGAACCCTTGCCTGCGCCGCCAGGGTGGCGTCCTCGGACTTGAAGGCGTCGGCTGCCGCTGCCCGCTGTGCGCCGCGCGAGTGCGCGTTGGCCGCCATCAGCTGCGACGTCTGCAGCAAGCACGAAAGGGCACCGAGTCGTGAATCGCTGTCAGTGTGCAACCGGAGGACCTGCCTGCTATGACCAGCCTTGCGCGCATGTTGATGCGCCGCGACCGGCTGCCAGCCGCCGCGGAAACCTGCCAAGCTACATGTGGGTTCGTGCAGGTCGAGGTTCGCAGTCTGACTGTCTAAACACCTACATTTCTGACCCGCCAGTTAGGGCCGTGCATCCACAGCAACGCACCCGCAGACGCTGCTCGGTAAGGGCGACAAGGGCGTCAGCTCCGGCCGCGTGCTGCGCCGCCGCCGGGGACGGCGCCAAGCCCCCAGCGCCCGCTAGCCGCTGCTCCGCCAGCCGCAACAGCCGCAGGCGGGCGGCGGCAGCGTCTTTCGGCGTCATGGCCGCCGCGGCAGCCGCCCGCGCAGCCTCGGCCGCTCGATCTAGCTCCGCCGGCGAGGGCGTCGCGGCCGACCCGCCTCCGGGCTTGGCCCCCGCCGCCACCGCTGGCGCCGCCTTCAGCGCCGACAGCACGGCGCCGACGGCCTGCTGCGCCKCAGCGAGTAGCTCGGTCGGCGTCGCTGAGCCGTCGGCACCCAGCAGCGCCGACCACTGGGCGAKGSAGSCSGCGACGCCGGCGGCGTGCCTGGCGTCCAGCGCTGGCGCCGAGAAGGCCGCTAGCAGCGGGCGCAGGCCCGCCGCCGCCGTATCCCCCGCCGCGGCGTCGCCGGCTGCCTCGCCCATGCACCCTTGCACCGACAGCTCGAGCGCCGCGGTGTCGCGCAGCACCTGGAGGGGGACGTATTGAGGGATGGAACCCCGCCTGTGACAGAACTATTCCGCACATACATGAGACGTACACATCCATGGAGCGCTGCAAGTGAGGTGCTGTCAGCAGACGAGAGGTTCTTCAAGGGGCAGATCACTTGAGCTACATCCTCTAGTAGTAGCTTGCTGAAAGCCCACTGAGGCACAGGCCGCGATGCGCACCTGCTCAAAGCTGATGGGGCGGCCGCTGCTGCCAGCATAAAACACGCCTCGGCCTGCCTTGGAGTCATTGAGCTGCGGGATGCATTGACGAACATCGATTCTGATTCCTTCAAATTTCGCGAAAGGGAATGTCTCGGCTGCAGCAACACCAGTCATGAGCATGCACCCTTTCGGTGCATGGCCGGCTGCGCACAGCGTGCGCTTTAGAGTTACCGCGGTGCACACCTGTCGCGCCCACTCCTGCCATAACCGCAGGCGGTCGCCACCGCGGACCGCCTGCGCGGTGGCCTCCAGCAGCTTCGCCGCCTCCGCCTGCGCTAGCAGCGGCGCTCCCCTGACGGTGGCGGCATTGCCGGCGCCAGAGTGCGAGCCGTTGCGCGGCCTGCCGAGCCGTCCCGCAGGCTGGAAGCCGTCGTCCTGCTGCTGCTCCGTGTGACCGTTCTGCTCTGCTAGGCTGGCGGCGCTGTCTGCCATGGATGGGAGTGCCTGCACGCCCAGCGCAGGTGCAGTACAGTACGTGAATCCACTTAGCGGGTTCGAGCCGAGGATGAAGCTTGGCAGTCTCATCGTACTACTAGCATCTGGAACAATATGATACAAGTGAAGGGCGGGTGCGCGGCGCAGTAAAGTTGACTGCCATCGCCCGTCAGGCGTTGATCAGTCGAGTTCGAACCGTATTTCGGGTAGTGTGCAAGAAGAAACTCTCACCTGAAGATCATTCTGGCTGCTGGGCTGCGCGATCGGGTCCGCTGGCGGCTCCTGAGCCTTTGCCTTCGCCTTTGCGCGTCTCTTCTTGGAGGCAGCAGTAGTCCCCGCGTCTTTCCCAGCGCCCTTCGCTCCGGCGTCCGAGCCGTGCAGCAGGTTGAAGGCATTCGACAGGCTTGCCATGGCCGCCGCTGACACTCAGCTGTGGTGGCTGCCGCTGATGCGGCCGGCGAACGCTGTAATTGCGGACGGCAAAGTAAAGGCGGACGGCCAACGAGCGCCAACCTCCCTGTGCACCGGGAAGAAAGACTGAAAGAAAGGTATGAAGGATGCTCAAACTGTATCAGCAGTTCATCACCGGTACAGCCGGACTCTCGACCCAACGTGCTTCTGAGTTATGAGCTTATGACACTTGGCGCCTCGACAGCTCACGTGGTACATCTTCACATTCAGCTTGCAATGGCCAGTCTCCTTGTCAGTCGTCACTGTCGTTGGCATTGAATCTGCGTTCAGATTCTGGCCAGGCGCTTCGGAAGCTGGAACGGAAAGAGCGGATTGGGACATTGTCCGTGCATGCATCTGACCGGACTATCGTGCAGTCCAGCAGAGCTCGATGATCCCGAGCTGCTGCAACAGCCACCAGCACCGCGTGACGTCATTCAGCGCCCCTGCGTGTATCAGCTCTGATCTGCAGCTGATAAGTCTGCTTCCAAGACCGCGCACTTGCTGCAGCACCGGCGGCGGTGTCAGTGCATTTCGTGGGACCTGTCATTCCGCGCGTTCCGGCAGGCATAGCGCTGTAACAGGTACACGCTGCACCTGGCATCCTATCTGCGGCACATAGAGCTGCGAGGTTGCACACCTGACAGTCACGGCTCATGCATGCGCGCATCCCACATGCGATGCTTACCCTGTTTACGCCGCCCTGGGGCTGAACCACGCGGCGTGTCGCAGCGGCCACCGCCGAAGACGGCGTCTGCCGCGGCAAGGGCGACCTAGCGGTGCAGCTGGTCGAGCAGCTGGCGGCGCCGCGGATCACGAAAACAGATGAGGCTTTTGCCGCAGACGGCGTCGAATTCTTGTACAGCCATGAGGGCATCGACCTCGACGAGCTCAACGACCTGTTCGGCAAGGCGAGTAGTCGTTCAACCCCTCAACCGCAGGCGTGCAGTCCTCGTGTGCATGCATGTGCATCAAACGGCAGCTGGCCGGCAGCTAGTGTCGTGCTGACAAACTCCCAGCTGCTGGCCATGCAAGCCATTCCGCAGAACGAACGAATGCACAAACGCACCAGCAGGCTAAGGGCGGAACACCTCAAAGAATTTGACAGCTGCCTTGCAGGTGGGCTTCCCGCGACGGGAGCTGGGCAAGCTGCGCACCGCGCTGGAGAACACACACGTGGTGCTGTGGGTGCGCGCCACGAAGCAGTCACGGTGGGCGCGCCGGGGGCAGCTGCTGGGCTTTGCCCGCGCCACCTCCGATCGCGCGCTCTTTGGCACCATCTGGGATGTCGCGGTGGGTGGCATCCCTTTGGCGCCTCATGTACCGTTAGTGCACTATGCTGGTTCAGGGCGCAAACTGCCGCCGTGGTGTTGCCGGTGAGATGGGTGCTGAAAACGTATTAGATGGAGTGGCGGCTCCTGACATGTCAATCGGCCGCGGCGTAGGTCAACCCTGCATGGCAGCGGGTCGGCATCGGGCGCGGCGCCGTGGAGCGCCTCACTTCCATGCTGCTGGCGGAGGACATTGCCAGCATCAACCTGTACGCGGAGCCCACCGTCATCGGCCTGTACGAGCGGCTGGGCTTCCAGAAGGTGGGCGGACACTACTGGGGATGCCCGCTCGGCCAGGTTGCGCACCTGTGACAGACCTGTGTCCGGAAGTCTCGCCTGCGGGTGTTGCTTCCTGGCATGCTGACACCTTGCAGGCGTGCGCCTGGCCATCACTACATCGAGAGCGCCTCATCAGGCCCGATCAAAGCGCTTATGCGCATGTGTGGTATTCAGAAGCTGACATTTGGATTGCGGCGATGATATCACCTACTTCTGGTGCTGCTGCAGGACTTTCAGGACTTGCGGGGCATGTCCTTCCAGCAAAAAGGCAGCATTGGCAAAGCGCTGATGGCCAGCCTGTGAGCGGGCTGCTGCCAATTTTGGCCATGCTGTTGTGCAGCCAACGTCTTGTGCGAATTGTGAGTGAGCTAGGAGCGTTCAGATTTGTTGCTGAAAAGATTTCGGAGTCTGATTGGTGCCTCTCGTTTGCAACTGCCTGTCAGAGAACCTTGCCAAATCACAAGTGCCGGAGCTTCGCCGATGGCGCAGCTGAATGGAATTGCGCTGCATCGACTGCCACTCGAGTGCATGAACGATCACGGTGCCAATGCAGTCGGCAGCAGCGCCGAGGGCTATGTCATGGTAATTGATCAGCCGCCAAAGCCCTTTGTCGGGCCGCTCTTGGCCTTGCCCTTGCCCGAGGCTGTTTGCTGCTCGCCCTGAGCCGCCTGCCGCTGTTCATTGATGTACTTCTCCATTTCCTTGTGCCTGCAGCAGGACGAAAGACATGAAAGACTCTTGCCACACTATTGGCGCTCGTGCCATCGCCCATTCAGTGGCTGTCAATGGGTAATCGTGCCTGCTGCAGACATCGTGCAGGCTGTGATTCTCCATCAAATGCCTGCAGCAGTCCAGGCTGCATTCATGCTGTCTGCTCACCTGGGCAGTGCGCGCATCTCGACCTTGTCGCCTGCATAGGCAAGGTCAAAGCTCAAGGCGTCAAGTCGTCATGGGTGCTAGTACTGGTCAGACGTTCACTCTGACTCACGGTCTTGCGAGCTGAGAGGGCACACTGGCGCAAAGCTGGACATGGCATATCTATCGACCAGTTAAAGGCCACCTCCCCACCGTTTTTGAGCTCGACCACCATGTCCCCCCACTCGCCAATGCCGCGGCCGATCGAGATCACTGACTTCACCTCTGAGTACGCCGCATCCAACTGCTCGTCTGCGTGGGAAAAGACGCCGTTCGGATCAGTTGAGACCGAGCCAGGTGCATGACCGACGCCACAGGGCTTGCAAGCTGCACATGCTTTGCTGCACGTGAGTCAATCACGCAGACAGTGGACATCGCATGCTGCAAGAGAGCAGGCCAGCGCACTCTTCCAGGGCGCGCTGGTGATGACAGAGATGCGCTTGTTGCTGAAGCGGTACTTGACGAAGGCGCCACGGCCGATGGCGGCAATCGTGAGCGGCAGCCACAGCAGCGTGGCACCCAGCAGCACATTGACGGCGAGATCCCCGCGGTGCGGCGCCGACTCGAAGTACACGTCCTCGGCGCCCCAGTCCTGCTGCTTCTTACCGCCGCTCGCCGCAGCCTTTTTGTTTTCCTGCAGCTGCTCGTACGGCGTCTTCGCTTTGCGCTGGCCGCCCGGCGCCGTCTCGTTCTTGCGGATTTTGGCCAGCCGCGCGTCGAAGTCCTCGTCGCTCTCCTCCCCCGCGTCCCCTGACATAGGAGAAGCAGGAGTGTGCGTCGAAGTAGGTGCTTGGCTTGAATGCGGTGGCGTGTTGCATGGTGCAGAGCGCGGGCGTCATGCAGAGGCAGAGTGACAAGCAACTGAATCGTGTGCATGGCAATGTAGCATAGACAGATATTCGCTCAAGTTTGCATGCAGGAACCTTCCCCAGCCCCGCCGTGCACTGATCTGAGGATTCAGCCTGAAGAGTGGTACCTTGTGCCCGGGTCACAATCTGAGGTCGCCGGTGGTACTGCAGCGTCTGCGAACGGCACAGCTGTGTGAATGGTGTGCATTGCGAGCGCCTGGCGGCGCCAAGCGGCTGGCACAGCGCGCCTGGCGCACCTGCACCAAGCTGTAAGTGCAACATGGCTGCCTGAACGCTCGACAAAGGACTGTTCAGGCGTGAGAGGCCTCGCCAAGTATCGTGCGTACACAGGTGATGTTATGAGACACAATCGTCGGTTGGGAGGCTGCAAAATTTAGTCTGTTGCTGCAACGGCAACCACGCTGAACGTGAGCCAGGAGATTAGGGCAGAACAGCTAGTGTGAATGATACAGGTTATGCAAGTAAATGTTTCTCGCAGTGCTGGTCGCTGGCTCATGGCTTCGATACTGACCAGTGTCCTCGCAGCGATGAAGAGCGTGTCCAAAGCGCAAGCAGGTAGAAGGGCTCTGATACTGACATGAGAGCTATCTGCTTGGCCAACTGCACGAACGGTCTGCACGTATGCGCAGCGGCATCAGAAACGGCTCGATTCTCAAACGGCGTTCTTGGCACGACGCCAGTAACAAATAGCCATCCACAGAGGTGTGACGCATGCACCGTGCTGACCGCATATCGGCGCGCTTGTACCCTTTATAACACGACGCCAGCGGCGGCCTGGAACTGCACCCACGGCAGCACGCTCTCGCCAAACAGGTCTGCCACCGCCTGCAGCTGCATGCCCAGGTCACTGTCCTCCCGCCACGCATCTGCACATGAGCACGTGGGGAATGAGCACACGGTGGGTGAACGAAGCGGGGCGTTTGCCAATTCATGCAACCAGAGGCAAGCGGCGTGACGGACACAGGTGTAGCACTACAGAGGCACGGCCAAGCAGCCGAAGCATTGCCAGTACAGCACAGCACAGCTCCTCATCACCTGCCAGCGCGTCGGCAGGGGCGTCATTGCCTGACGACTTGCTCCTGTTCAGTGGCTGCTCTTTGTGGCCCTGCTGCGCCTCGCCCTCCGCACCCGCGGTGTCTTCCGCTGCCGCAGCTGCTGCTGCCTGGTGCTCCGATGCAGATTTCGCGACCTCCGCGCCGCTGCTGAGGGCTGCTGCTGGCGGACTGCCGGCCGGGGCGTCTGCCGCCGTCGCCGCGGGACATTCGGCAGCAGCGGCTGCTCCACCCGTCGTCGCAGCATCTGCCGCTGCCTCAGCGGCACCAGCCGCAGGCTTCTGTTCGTCTGCCGCTGGTGAGACTGCGTCTGCCACGTTTGCTGCAGCTACTGTGGCTGATTGCTCGCCGCCCACTGGCTTTGCAGCGGCCGGAACCGCGGCTGGAAACTTCGCGTCCGCCACGTCTGCTGCGGCTGCTGTGGCGGATTGCTCGCCGCCCGGCGGCTTTGCAGCAGGAGCCGCAGCTGCTGGCCGTCGCGATGCCGCCGGCCGCGGGAGCGCCATCACACCATTGACCCGCCGCCTGCCTGACGCGAGCTGCACCGAGCCGCCTGGTGCTGCAGGCTGCTGCTCGCAAGGCGACTGCAGGCGCCGCCGCTTGGCGGCGCTGGGTGACGCCGCCAGCGCATCGTCAATCAGCCTGAGCGTGTTCACGTGCAGCAGTTGGAACTTCAGGCTGCAGAGAGCATGGCAGCAGTTCGCTGATGCGCCTTTGCCGGCCCCACTGCTGCAGACCAGGTGCTGCTGCAGGGCAGGCAGCCGGGGCTGGCGGTGTAAGACGGCACACTTCAAGCGGACGCAAGGTGTTCGGAAGCGATGCCCGCATCTGCTGCAGCCTGCAGAAGAGCTCGACAAGATGCCTCTGAGTGCAGGAGCCGGACCTGTCTGTGACGCCGGCGAACACTGCGCCCACGGCGGCCGCCTGCAGCGCGCCAAAGCACCGCAACGCCTCTGCCCGCTTGAGCTGGTTCGCCGATCTTGGCTTGCCGCTTTGCTCCTGCTCCTGCGGTCAGGCGGTGCTGGCGGTCTGCAGGCGCCTTGCATCGCTGCTGAGGGATAGGTGGGGCGCATTGCTGGCATGCAGGACTGGGAGCCCCTGGCGCCCAGTCGTACTATGCTCCCGCCCGCAGTGGAACGCCAGAACGCTACATGCAGCCGCAGGCATCAGTGCAGCAATCCAGCTGCTCCGAAGGGCGAGCACCGAGCAGCTGGTGCTTCCAGTCGGTGGACATCTTCCTAGGTTGCAACGTGATGCTAGTTCACACGTGATGCTGCGAAGTTTTGCCTCCCTCATAACAAACCTGGGCGCCCAGCAGCGGCTTCAGCCGCGCGAGGTAGGGCGCCAGGTGTGGCAGCAGCAGCAGCCGCACGGTGCGCGGCCCCAGGGCTGCCAGGCCGACGATTGCGCCTGCGGCGCAAGCGGTCACTGCCCTGTCCAGGTCTGCCCGCCGACCTTGTTTCTGCCAGCGGCCCACTCGACTTGTGACGGGCACGACAAGCAGGAGGTGCAGTTGATGGCAGTGCAGCGGTGGCAGGCGAGGGAGCAGCTGCAGTCCGGGGCAGCTGATGCTGATGCGTGCAACTCCTGTCGGACCTATTCTCGCTCAGGTGCGCCCCGCAGGCACTCAAGAAGCTGCGGTTTGAAATCCGCACCATAGTGCGTGGTGAGCGGCTTCCCGCTGTCCAGCAGCGCCTTGACCAGCGTGCGGCTAATCCGCGGCTGGATGTTGTGCAGTGGGTCGCCAAAGCGGGCGCAGATGAAGCGCACCAGCCGCGCCGCGGTGTCGCGCACCGCCCAGTGGTCTGCCATTGGCGCATCCTGCCGCCGAGAGATTGGTCTCAGCCAGCAGCTTACTCATACAGCAGACGCGCACCTGATCTGAACGAGATGGATTTCAGAGGCGGATGGACTGGGGCATCATCCGCAGAGCACCGTGGGCACATTCCATGTTGTCTCGTTGTGCCAGGCCCGCGGACTGCTAAGACCAAAAGCCGCAAGGTTCCAGTGCAGGCCAGGAACTGCGCATATCTCTGCGCGGCTCAACCCGAGGCGATGCGCATAAGTACCAGGCTGATGGCAACGGGCAGCTGCAAAACAGTCAGAACGCTCACCCCGAGGCTCCGCGCGACAAGGCAGGTCAGCACAGGCGGCAGCAGCTGGTGCAGATAGGGCGCCAGGCCCAGGTGGGGGTTGCCCAGCAGCGCCCGGCCGGCGGCCAGCAGGCGGGACAGCCGCCCCAGGTCCCGCAGCCCGCTGCCGACGCCCTCGCCAATGAGCTGCACCAGGTATGGGACCAGCGCTGCCAGGCCTGCATGACGCACACAAGCCACGGTTACATGAGGGTCTTTTGAGGACTTATGTTGAGGCCGATGAGGTGCATCAGGTACGGCAGCGTGGCGCCGCCGGGCCTGTGTTACACAGGAGATGCATGTTAAAACCAAACCATGACTGTTCTTAGGTATGACGCCGACGTCCTCGCTGATGAGCTGCACCAGGCACAGCACCAGCGCCGGCAGGCCTGCGGGACACACCGCAATAGCTAGCTTTGTGACCCTTTTCTGAGGAAATGTGTTCCTGCGCAGCCCGCCGCCGACGCCCTTGCCAATGAGCTGCGCCAGGTACGGCACCAGCGCCGCCAGGCCTGCATAATGCACACGACAGTTGCTTTGTTGAGAGTTTTGGGGCGAAAGCATGTTGTGTTCGATTGGTTGCACAAGGGCGGCACCAGCGCCGCCACGCTTGAGACTTGCACTCCAAGTCGACTGGTTTTGATGACAACCACATCGCAGCCCGGTCGGTAGAATACTATATATGATTGAGAGCATTTTCGGTGTTTGCCAACATGGAAAGTTTGCGATGAAACTGGCCGCACCTGGATCCGTTGACAGTGACGCAAAAATGGCCCGTTCCAGCTGCTCCGGATTGCCGTCTGCTGCTGCGGTGGTCGCCGGCAGGGTGCCAGTGGTTGCTGCCGCGGTGTCGGGCTGCTGCGGCGCAGCAGGCACTTGGGCGGGAGCCGCGCCGGCGCCCGCTGCCTTTGCCACCGCAGCTGCAGCGGCGGCAGCGCCGTTCAGCAGCACCTCCGACACCCTGTCGAAGTACAGCTGCAGCTCCTGCGACAATCACAGGCGTGAGGGTCTTTGGAACGAGACTGACAGCATGCGCTGGATTAACGAGACACTCTCCAAAACTCGTTGAACACCAACTTCTGCAAACAGTCTGCTCGACAACAAGCCCGAGCCCTCTCAGATTCACAGACTGCAGGACCCCTGCAAAGCTTGTTGTGCTGCTCGTGTTTCAAAAGGCAGGGCCTGTCAAGACGCCACATGGTCATGCCGCATGGAGGTGTTCTGCTTGCAAAGTGCAAGGGATATGCAGGATTGATCATTTTTGGAGCCAACGAGAAGCTGCATACCTGCGACAGGACGTGCTTGACGGGGGCGCGCACAACGCTGCCGTCCACCTGCTCGTCGCCGGCGGCGGACTGCCTACCGGCTGCCACAGGCGTCGCGGCGGCGGCGGCGGGCGCCGCTGGGGCGCTGGCACGCTGCCGCTTCCTGGCGCGGGACCGCTCCAGGGGGGCATTCTCGGGGATTGCCGGCTGCACGCCGTCAACGACCAGCCAGTGTGGCAGCAGGCCCACCTCGATCGGCGGCCGCGGCAGGCTCTTGCCGATCACCTGCCGCACAGTCGCCCCAGAACTGTCGCATCGATAGGAACGATGCTCGACGGAGCCATGAGACCACACAAGGCGAGCACTTGCAGACCGACCCGCTGTGCACCAGCGGCTGCTGCAAGCCAGCGTCGGAGCGTGGGAAGGGCCGCAGCCAAGCTGGCGATGCGAGAGCTCGTGCGTCTGCTGCTTAGCAGAGTCGAGCTTCGCTGATCAGGGTGGCAAACGATGTTGCTGCTGGGAGTCGAGCTTCGCTGATCAGGGCGGCAAACGCTGTTGCTGCTGGGGGGAGTCGAACAGAAAACCTGGTCGAACGGCGCCTCCCGGTCCTCGAGGAAGTACAGGTCCGAGTGGCCCGCCGCTCGCAGGAAGCGCGCCGCGTCCTTGCTGCTGTTCGCGAAACCGTACACCGGCTGCAGCCGAGGCGCTCAGCAGTCAGAGGAGGGGCGTTTGATTTCGGGGATTTGAGCGCGGCAGGGGACATGCACCGCTAGTAGAGCAGGACTCTGGCGTTATGCATGAGGACGGTGCAGATGGAGGGTCTGCACAATTGTATGTCAGCACACACTGCACGCGCCGCGCCTGGACATTTCGTAGCCGCAGGGCGTTGCTGATGTCATCGGTGGACAGCGCAGCCCGCTTGGAGTGCCGCTTGAACTTCACCGCCTCCTGCACGGCTGCGGCCAAGCGCAGTCAGTGCATAATGCTTGCGTGCACCGCAATGGGATGCAGATTGATCGATATGAGGCAATGTGGGCGTGCTGATCGGCTTGCTAGCGCTGGAGAGGACTCGGCGTACCTGGATGATTTCGCGCAGGCGGTATTCCACATCTGGCGCTAGCACCTTGGCCGCATCGGCGCTCAGCTTTGTGATGCCAACGCTGTCGGCTATCACCTGGAGCGTCACAGGCTGCACGAAGCTCATCCTTGCGCACGGGACGGCCGTGGATCGCGTGCGCTGGCTGGGCCTCAGCGGCTGTTCATGAGCAAATTCAGCTATGGGTAATGGCGCGCCGGAGCCGGTGCCGCGCCTCGCTGGACGCAGTGCTGCATATGATCTGCCTGCTCGTAGGTTGGCACCAAACTTCTGGCGGATGTGCAAGCTCTGAGCAGGGTTGTGAGAAACGTGCTGGGACGGACTCTCAGAAGGTGAAATCTCAGTTGCACAAACTAAGCCGCAAGGTTGCATTCGCAGGTTTGCAAGCGGCAACGGCTGAAGCAACGCTCGACACATCACCTGCAAGCGTTTCAAACACCTGTGCAGGAGGACAGGCCGCTGAAGCGCCCTTGACGCCGTCATCGACTGGGGCAGATGGCTCTCCTAGCCCAGCAGAGGGGGCTAGCTTAGGGGCATTTGACACCCCGCCTGGCGCTGAATTCGTGCCTCGAAATCCGTGGTGAGAGTCCAGACATATCTGCATAGTCTTTGCGGCCTCTCTGCTTGTCAAAGTGGCTGCGAGCCCTGCAGCATTGCCTGTGGCCAGAGGTTGCGATCCGCAGCAGCATAGCGGTTGAGGTGCTGGAGGAGAGTCCAACATGCCATAGAACACTGATCTGCTGCACATCTGTGCATGAGAGTGCCCGTCCTGCAAAGAGTTGCCCATGTAAACACACCTCTTTTGAGTTCCTGCAGGTAGATCCAGGCAGCAGCTCGCGGCCCTGGCTGCAGTCGCAGCAGCAGTTTAGCAGCGACCGCGCCCGGCTGCGGCCGCGGCCCCGGGGGCTGAGTCGAGATGGAGGAAGCCGCTTTGGATGACATCATCGACCGCCTGCTAGACGTCAGGAATGGCAGGCCGGGCAAGCAGGTGCAGCTCACGGAGATGGAGATTCGGCAGCTGTGCCTCACGGCCAAGGAGATCTTCATGGGGCAGCCCAACCTCTTGGAACTGGAGGCGCCCATCAAAATCTGCGGTGCGCCACTGCGTTTCCTGACCAAGTAGCTGTATGGCCCTTGTCTTTTCCACTTGTACTCGTGCTGGATCCTTCAAATGGTACAGGCTTGCATTTCATGAAAGCGTTTTCTGAACGTCAAGGAAAGGTCCACTCGTTGCCATTGCTTGCGTCGTTCAGCAGCCTTTGACATCGATCCTGACCCCGCACTGCAGGCGACATCCACGGGCAATACTCAGACCTACTGAGATTGTTCGAGTATGGCGGCTTCCCGCCGGAAGCCAACTACCTCTTCCTGGGGGACTATGTGGACCGCGGCAAGCAGAGCCTGGAGACCATCTGCCTGCTGCTGGCGTACAAGGTAGGAGTTCAAATCGAGAAGCAGCCTGGATAGCGATCCTGGAGGAATCGGGAAGCAGTGCAGATCATTCCTAGCGGCTGTTGTCCATTATGTTCTGTTCCTCGTCCTGCCGAGGAAAGGTGCTGTGTGCCAAGATGCCTCAGTCATCAAACATTAGCTGTATGTCATTGGCCGTCTGGATGAACACTTCTCACCCTTTGCAGGTTAAGTACCCGGAGAATTTTTTCCTGCTGCGGGGCAACCACGAGTGCGCCTCCATCAACCGCATCTATGGCTTTTACGACGAGTGCAAGCGGCGGTACAACATCCGGCTGTGGAAGATCTTCACAGACTGCTTCAACTGCCTGCCGGTCGCTGCGCTCATCGATGAGAAGGTGCGCTGACTCGGCAGGCTGGGCTCGGCTACAAGGGCAAAGCTGCCGCCGTGGGCGTTGCGGGATTAAAGGCAGCAGCAGCAGAGGCACGCGCACCAAATGGGCTCTGGTCGCACTCTACAAGCTGAGTGTTGTGCAGCGGGGTGCCGCCCTGACAGCATGAGCACCTGCTCGCGGGAGTGGCATACCAGACTCTCTGCCTGCCCTGCGGCGCAGATTCTCTGCATGCACGGGGGGCTGTCGCCGGAGCTCAAGTCGCTGGAGCAGATCAAGCGCATCCCGCGGCCCACGGACGTGCCCGACACCGGCCTCCTGTGCGACCTGCTGTGGGCCGACCCCGACAAGCAGATCCAGGTGCACCCTTGATAACGCTCCATTGCGAAGGAAGCCCTGGCAATCTGATGTGCAACAGCACGGCAGCAGTTCAGTACAGAGCGCTCTGAGGCCGGGGTGCCGCTGTATAAAGTTGCATTGCTCGGAGTTCGGCACTGAGCGCCCGGCGAGAAGCGTCAGGGGAGCGCCCCACGGCCGGAACGCCGCCCCACAGTCGACATCGCAAGGGTCAACCTCTCCAGCCAATGTCCTGCCACTCGTGGCTGCACTGCTGCGGGTGCAGTAGCTGGAAGTGACTCAGCGGAGGTATGGGTTTGCAGGGGTGGGGAGAGAACGACCGCGGCGTCAGCTACACCTTTGGGCCGGACAGCGTCACAGAGTTCCTGGCAAAGCACGACCTGGATCTCATATGCCGCGCGCACCAGGTGAGACGTGCCCCTTGATCTGACGTCCGGCTTGCGACGTGTGAGTCCACACGACTTGGTGCTGCCTCGTCATCTGACGCCTGGCCATACTCGTCGCGTGCGTCCCGCCGCGGGCATGGCCAGTCGCAAAAGCCACCGACTTTCAGAAGGCCCTTCCTGCCAGTCCGTCTGCATTGGAAGCTCGGCGGCAGTCCCCAGCCTGCATCAATCACGAAATAATTACTCCCTGTCATGTTCCTCGGCCCTCAATGCCCTGACACCGTCCCCTAACTCTGCCTGCAGGTGGTCGAGGACGGCTACGAGTTCTTTGCCAAGCGGCAGCTGGTGACCATCTTCTCGGCGCCCAACTACTGCGGCGAGTTTGACAATGCCGGCGCCATGATGAGCGTCGACGAGACGCTCATGTGCTCCTTCCAGGTGCCTCGCAGTTCCCAAGGCCATGCGCGTACACTGGCACTCGGCTGAGCTTCAGCGCTGCCATTAGCAATGCTGTGACGTTCTGGCGGAAAAATCTGGGATGACGTGCCCTTGGCTTATTCCGTCTGCATCTTCTGCATCGTCCAGTCACACTAATGCCGGAATGCCATGCTTGACACACTGCAATGTGTGCACAACGTAGCGAGGCCTCACATATGCCTTCACGCCCGCAGATCTTGAAGCCAGCGGAGAAGAAGCAAAAGTTCATGTACTCTGGCATCGCATCGGCAAGGCCGGGGACGCCGCCGCGGGGCTTCCAGCGGCAGAACACCGGCAGGTAGATCGCTGGCGACTGCAGCTTCCGAGGTTTGCCAGTCTGGCGCGCAAGCGCCCTAGGGCAACATCTCGGCATCGTGCCCTCGGTTCCGAGAGGGCAGACTGCGCCCCTTGTCAGGCGTTGCTGGCATGTGCCGCCAGGTTGTGTGTGGGCACACGGGCTTTGATTTGTCGTTCTGTCGCTTGAACAAGTTGTTGTTGCCGGCATTCTAGACGCAGAGGCGTGGAGGCGGCCCGTTCTTCTTTGCTGCAATAGCTAGACAGGGAATGTTGTAATGTGCTGGTCGGTAAGCTCCGAAGCCATACACTTGCAACAAATTGACTTTGACGCATCTGCTGTCCCTGCGCCCGACTGGTGACTTGGTTCCAATGTTGCAGGGACAGTAAGTGCCGTCTGCCAAGTCGCACCAAATCTGGTGTTGTGGCAGATCACTACAGGGCCTCCGACGTGTGGTGATGGCTCACGAGTCGTGCAGTCTTCTGAGTGACACACCTGCTTTGATGTCATTGAAGCAGGTGTGTCACTCGAGTGACTGCCTCAACGCTCGGAGGCAAATTCAAAAGACTGACCATTGCATGTCTTTGCAATTAGGTGAAGCGGACCGGTGCATACGCAACTGCAGCTTCTGATCTGAGCTCGTACAGCTGTCGAACCGCCTTGAGACCGATACCAGCTTTGCTCGATTGACTCAACGCACCACGCCAGTGCCTTCGCCTCTTTCGATCTGCGCACACTGCAGCAAGGCCAAATTGAACCTCACGACGTCCTGCTGGTCGGGCCTTCTACAAGGCTGATTTTCCCGGGCTCTCAGCGCTCCGGCAGTTCCGGCGTCCTCAAGCCGATCAACCTGCTGCTCTGCGCCCGCCGCCGCTGCTGCGCTCGCCCCGCATCGAGGAATGCTGACGACTCCGGCCACTGAGCACGTCGCCGCTTCGCAAGCCGCCGTCTCCGCCGTGCTGCCGCCAATGCGCCGCGCCTGCAGCATCGCCGTCGTTGGCGGCGGGCTGGCCGGCCTCAGCTGCGCACACCAGCTGCTGCGGCTGCTGCCGCACGCACAGGCCACAGTTTTTGACATGGGCCGCAGCGGGCCGGGTGAGCCTTCAGCCTCCCTCTTTGCTTCCTTTGCAGATCAGAGCATGTATCTGGCAGGTCTGCTGCAGGCTACCATGATTGCAACTGCAATGCATTTTCTGCAGGCGGCCGTGCGTCCACCCGGCGACTGGATGCGCTGCAGTTTGATCACGGCTGCCAGTTCGTCCGGATCGACCCAGACGCCGGCTCCGGCACAGCAGCGAGCGATTTTGCGGAACAGATGCAGCTCTGGCGGCAGGAAGGTGCGGATGCGAGATTCCGTCGATGCAAAGCTTTGCAAGCTGGGATCGCCTGCAAGTGTGCTGCACCTGATGCACAGCCCCGAGATTTCATGTCGCCCATACACTGCTCGAAGCAGCCTATCAAACAGGGTTTCTCCTGCGAAGGCGCCATTGCGCAGTGGGACAGCTGCCGCCTCGGCCTGCTGGAGGCGGGCACCTCGAAGTTCACGCAGCGTCGGTCGGCCACCTTGCAGCACCAAAGCGCTGGGGGCACAGTGGCAGGGGAGGGTTTCTGCCGCCTCTTAGGGCAAGGAGACACGTTCGTCGGTGCACCCACAATGGACTCGCTGTGCCACAGCCTGGCGGCGCAGCATGCCGGCCGCCTGCACCGCGTCTGGAGCACGAAGGCACGTGCCAAGCTTGGCATGCGGCTGGAATCAAAACCTGACTGCCGCAACACCGCGGCCTTTGTGCATGCTGCATCCATGAGCGTGCACGGGACGACCTTGACTGGCCGGCATCCAGTCGTCTCGTCAGTCGACCTGCCACGCTGCAGCTGCTGCACCCAGTCGGTGGCCTCTGCCTGGGCCTGACCGCCCATCTGCCGCCGCATGAAGCTGGTTCGAGCCCTTTCTGCGGCCACGAACCAGGCCAGCTGAGGAGTCCTGTTTCGTTGACCAAAACCAGGTCAGTGGACTGGAGGAGGACGGCAGCGGCGGCTTCGAGCTGCACGGGGTTTCGAAGCCTGACGCCGAGGCGGCTTCCCTGGGCGCCTTTGACGCGGTGGTGCTGTCAGACGCCATGGCTGGCAATCCTGGTGAGTGACCTGTGCAGCATTGGCAAGCATCTTGATCAATCGGTGGCCAAGATGAGGTGGCAGTCCCAGTGTGCGAGCACGCCTCTGCGTTTCACCAAGGTTTCACTCTGCCACAACTAGATGCCCGTGGCTGGTGCTGCCATGGTGGTGCACAGTTCAGCATTGGTCACCTTGCTGGCAGGATCGCCGGGCCACATTCAGACGTCCTCGGGCGCCGTGAGCCAGCTGTTGGCGCGACTGGGGGCAGCGCAGGCGGAGCCGCGGCTGACGCTGATGGCGGCGTTTCCTGCCGGCGCCGTGGCTGCGCCGTTTGATGCCGTGACAGTTTCCAGCAGCGAACACATCGAATTTATCAGCCACGACTCTGCCAAGCCAGGTGCCAGGGGATTTTCACGCGGCCCCTCAAATGCGGTTTTGGAGCTTCAGAGCCGACCCACAGCGCGTGGCGTCGCGGGAGGCAGGGCTCGTGACCGGTCTGCTGCCATATCAGAGCGGTTGGCAAAATTTGGCTTGCAGCAAGAGGCCTCGGGTTGTCAGTCCAAACGAGGCTGTCACAAGGGCGACGCCCTCTGCAGGCAGGCTGACTTCACGTGGTGTTGCCTTGAGTGATGGCTTTCGGTACAAATGCTGCGCAGGTCGCCGGGGCGGCGACGGCCCGCAATACTGGACTGCGGTGTCCACAGCCGCCTTTGCAAGCCGCGCCATCGCCGACGGCCTGCCGCTGCAGGTCGATGGCAAGTATCAGCGGCCGCGGGAGGCCGCCATGGCAAGTGTCATCTCGGGTGGGCGCTGCTTCATGAACTCGCAGCCTGCCGCCTGCGGTCCTGGATGCCGGATGTGCCTCCCATGGGCTGCAGCACCTGCACCGCGCCCTCCATCGGCAGGCAAAAAACTGCAGGCGCCGTGCAAATGCGGGCATTTGAAGGACTTCTGTTAATTCCTGTTGATCCTTGTGGCGCTGCCGCAGAGATGCTGGGGCGGCTATGCAAGCTGTTGGCGCCGTTCGCCGCCAACGGCGGGGCGGCACTGCAGCAGCCGCTGCATGCAGCGGCGCAGCGGTGGGGCAGCGCACTCTACCCTGTGCCGCAGCAAGACCCAGCAACGCTGCTGCTCGCGACGCCGGACGGCCGGGTCGCCGCCGTCGGCGACTGGCTGGCGGGCTCGGAGGCGCAGCGGGTGGTGCTGCAGGCGCACGCGACGGCACGGGCGCTGAGCGAGCGTCTCGCTGGCGGCGGGTGATCAGCACTAGATGAGGACTGTGACATTGTGTGGAGCTCGGTGTGAAAGGTGGATACCTACTGCGTCAGTGCTAGAGAAGACAGCACGGCGCACCCAATGGCTGACGTTGGAGCGCTGGAATGTTATCCTAGGTAGGTATGTCAAGTATCTAGAGGAGGTTACCTACCTCTAGATCCAGCATCTGGAACTCGTGGCATGTTGCACGCGGCGCTGTCTAGCCAGATTCAAGAAAGTCGTCTGTGACTCGTTCACAGTTGCACCCCCAACCCCCCTACCCTCAGTGTACTAAGCGCTCTAGAGGTGTACCTCAACAGTTCAAACTGCAAGTGTGGAATGGAGAGATGTGCCTCAGGCCAACAACAAAACACCCGCTGCGATCACAATCTGCAAGCAAAAGTCGGTGTGGAAAACCCAAGTCCACTTCTCTGCTGCATCACTTGTTGTGTCGTCTGTACAATCAGAGACGGCTCTGTAAACCATCCGCTGCGGCACCTATTCAGCTGTCATGTCCGAAGCATGCAAGTCTCGCTTAGAATGCTAGGTTTGTCATGCCCCCAGTGCGCAAACGATGTGTCAACTGCCAAGGCGCAGCCCCATCTGACTGCCATCGTCCCCTGCATGCTTGCAACGAAGCCCCCCGCCGCTACCTGCCCTGCACGAGCGTCACGTGCCTTCCTGCTGTGCGTGCCATAACTCGAAAATGTTGAGGTCAAGCATCCCGGCGCTGCTTGGGTTGCAGGCCCTAGGGCCTGCTGGATCCCGATAGGGTTTTGGAGAGCCCTTCATGTGTTCAGCGACGGCTGCGACGGCGCCGCCGCCCTCAGTAGCTGGACGCGGCCTGCTGCGGCTGCCAGATGGACTGCAGGCGGCTCAGCAGCTGCGGGTTGGGCGCCGCCGAGCCGGGCCGCTCCGGCGCATCCATCCACGCCTGCACCTGCTCCTGCGGCGGCAGCAGGATGCCGATTGAAGCATGGCGGGTTGGTATTCGCATGGATATATGATCTACAAGAGAGCCATGTGGTTCTCGGATGGGCCGGTCCCCGCAGCCACAATCCCATGTGAGGCACTCGGCGATCCAAGCGTCGTGCCGAGTCAGATGAACAAGTGCGGCAGGAGCGGATCAATCACCTGGGTGGCGGACGTTTGGGCTGACAGGGATGATTGCGCCGGCGCCGCCGGAGCTGCGGACATGCCTGACAGCACCGGGTCGAAGGGTGATGGGAAGGCGGCCGAGAAGGCGCGCGCGTCTGTCGCACGGGCTGAGCCTGGCTGTGACCCCGGGCGCGACGGCGGCCGGGACAGTGCCGCCGCAAGGCCCCCCAAGAAGGGGTGGCAGAATGAGGCCGGCGCCGTGCCGGGCTGCGGCGCGGGGTCCGCCGAATACTGGCGCTGCGGCGCGGCAAAGGCGTGGACGGCCGCGGCCCTCACGGAGCCTGGCTGCGACTGTGGCAGCGAAAAAGCGTGGCGCAGGGGGGGCCCAGTGCAACCGGGCTGCGGCGCCAGCGACGCAAAGGCGTGCAGCTCGACGGGCCGCGGCTGCTGCTGGGTTGCAAAGCCATAGCCGGCGGCCTGGGCCTCGTAGCTGCCATACTGAGCTGCGGCGGGCTGCGCCGCAGGCAATCCCAGGCTGGAGGGCAGCGCCGCGAAGCTGCTCTGGCGGGACAGGTTGCTGCACGAAATTAGAGAGAACGGATTCGTCAATCCTGCTCAGCTCTGAATACGTGAGCAGTGCTCAGACGTCCCTGCAACCCCTGGGTCATGCGGCGGACACATTCTCGTGCTGCGGCGCCCTGTCTGCCCATGCGAGACAATGAGAATGTTTCACCTGTAGGGGTGCTGCGGCGGCAGGGCAGGCGTGCGCGGCGTGCAGGCGCCAGGGGTGCAGGCGCCGGACGGCGGCAGCGATCGCCGCGATGTCACCAGTGGCGGCAGTGCCATCGCCTGCTGCTCCCACACAGCACCTGCACCTCATGCAGACGTGCCTTCGTACAACTGCCCACACAGCACCGAAAGAATCGAACCATATCTGCACTAAAGTGCTTCCGGCGACTCATTGTGGTCACACGGTTTACAGTCAGCGACAGCATGCCAGGGGGTCGCACGATGGTGGGTGGACAGTCCCAGCTGCAAACAGTAATGAAGTGGGAATAGCTGCTCACGGATCTTGGCCTCTTCGCAGTCGCCGCTGAGGTCAGAGGCGGCAGACCCCTTCTTGGACAGCTGCTCGCCCTGCTGCTGCTGCTGCTGCTGCGCCGCCTGCATCAGCTGCAGCTTGAGCATACCCCTCGCCAGGTCATCTGCATTGGGGAGGAAAGGGCACGCCATGGGGTTTCCGATCGTTTGTCAGTGGTGCTACTCACCACTTCCAGTAGCAGCAGGCAGCCTGGAGGCATACCTATGAAGCACGGAAGCTGGCGGTGCTCCCTGCTTGATGCAAGACACTACACGTTAGGGACATGGCGCACCGTGCGAGTTCTGGCGACTCGGAGCGCGGCTCGGCACCTGGCTGGACAACGACTGGCTGTTGGCCGCCGGCGGGCCAGAGGTCTGCGCAGCCGCACACACACGCCACTCAGCACCAGATGGACTGCAGTGTTACAGATGATGTTGACGAGGAAGTGCATCAAGGCATTTGCATCAAGGCTTTGATGCATGCAGGTCAAGCCAAACTAGCATAGACTTTTGCTGACTCGGGTTTGCAACTGTGCTCGGCACCTCGAGGTGTGTCATCTGGTGTGTCTGGCCCTGCGCAGCCGCCGAGTTGGCTGCCTGCAGCGCTGCCATGTGCGCGACCCTGCGGCCATGCAATCGGGTTCTTGAACGGGTCATGTCAACTGGCAGGTTGCACCAGCAGAATGCAGCGCTGGAGTACAGCGCTTGTGGCACCGAAGCTGGATGCAGGGCTGTGTGAGGGGACTCACAGCTGAAAGCTCTGCTGCGAGGGGTCGAAGCTATGCGCCTGGCCGCTGCCGCAGTCTCCGCCGCTCATGCACATCTGCTGCTGCTGCTGAGCCAGGTGCGCTGTCGCGACACAGTCGCCATTGTTGAAGTTGGACATGTTCCCCAGCACTGCTCCATTGGACCTGCACTCATAAATGCAATGTCCGAACGTGCATACAAGGCTGCACCATACTGTCGACTGATGGTGATGCCAACGACACAACTTGGCAAGTACTTTTTTGCAGATATTCGAATTCAGGTTGGAATCGGGAGAACATGCTGCTGTATTGGTACACCAGCAGAATGTCATTGGGACACACATTGAGGAGGCGGAGCTAGGTCCTGTCGTCAAGCCTTTCATGAGACACGAGTTTACGAGTTTTCAGGAACCCCACCTCAGCATATTGATGTGCGGCGGCAGCCCGGCAGGGCCCTGCATGCCCATTGTCGCCAGCCCGCCGTGCATCTACAGCGAGTGACGAGCGACATCAGCTTGCACATATATACTGTCGATTGCCAGTCGTAGCTGCTGAGTCACATCTGCATAATTCAACACCAGAAAGGCTTGGTCGAAACAGGGGAAGGACTGCTGGGCGCCCAACTACCTGCATCGTGGGCATGCCCTGCGGCAGGCCGGGCGCGAGCGCCGCTACCATGCCCGCCGGCATCGGCACACCTGCCGGCCAGCAGCCGCCCTGGGGCTGCGGCAGGTCGTGCGAGTAGCGGCAGCTCTTGCCGCGGCCGCACTTGCCGCTGCAGGGGCATTGCAGAGAGACCGTGGGAACATGTCAGCAGCTGCAGACGCCCACCGCAAGTGCAGATGTGTGTGACACCGCCAGAAAACCATGCAGTCAAGGCCCAGACTGCAAGAGCACGCCGCTGCCGCACCGCAGGAAGTCGAAGCACGGCTCGCCGGTGGCGGCGGGGCGGCCCTGGTGGCCGTGAATGACGGAGCTGATGTCGTGGGAGTAGCGGCACTCGGCTCCACGCGAGCACATGCCCTTGACGAAGTCATAGCAGATGGGCGCGCCCCGCTTCGTGGCCGCCGAGGCGCCCTGACGCCGAAAGGACATCAGCGTCTGAAGATGCAAACATCGAAGCGGCAGCCTCACAGCAGATGGTGCACCGTGCATGTATCATGCGGCGGGGTGGTGCATCGTGTGGCTGCACACATCCGCTCAGGTACATTTGTGTGTTGAAAGATGCGAGACTCACCTGCAGCTGCTGCAGCTGCTGCTGCGCGACGATGCCGGACAGGTCGTGGCTGAAGCGGCACAGCAGGCCGCGCGCGCACTGGCCCCGCAGGAAGTCGAAGCAGATGCCCCGCTCCTGGCTATTCACCTGCAGCCCGTTGCTGAAGAGCCTGAGCTGCGGATGCTATGTGCTGTGCACGGCTGCAAGGCGGCATGCAGATCCGGTCCTCAGTTGCAAGCAAGCAAGCAAGCAAGCACGCAAGCATGCACGAAGTGGTTCTCACCTGCACGATGTGGGCGATGTCGTGAGAGTACTTGCAGGCGTCGCCGCGGAGGCATGTTCCTTTGGTGAAGTCGAAGCAGATCTGGCGCTTGGGCTCATCATGCGGCTGCATCGGCATCCCGGGCATCAGGCCCAACTGCATAGCTGGCAGGAAGGGAGGCAGCACCGCGCCCATCGCGCCGACGGTCGAAGTCCGGGCTGTACCTGCATGCAGTATCAGATGGATCATGCACATGCAGGATTGCCGTGGCGTCTGCAGCGGCTTGCCCGCGCTGCCGGCAACAGCGCGGCAGAGCGTTGCAGCTGATGTTGGGTTCCGTCTGACTCGCCCGAACAAAGGCGCGACCTGCCTCCCGGCAGGTTCATGCATATAGAATGACACGAACATGTATGCGCATCGGCTGATGACGTACCTGGGTGCTGCGACAGTCCGACCAGCACCGTCGGAACCGAGGTGGTAAACGCTCCCACACAACCCACGGCGGTAAGGCTGAGCGGCGTGCAGGCACGAAAGCAAAGAACAAGACAGCCGCGAAGAGTGGTGGATCGCGCTTCCGCAGGCTGAAATGGTGTGCTGCGCAGGTCTGATGGCCCCTGCGATTCCGAGGACAGCTCACGTTCGAAAGATGTATGACTGATTTGCCAGGGTTTGCGCAACGGCTAACTTGAACAGCATGTTGGTTCGTGCACGAGCAATCCGGGTCGCGATCCAAATGATTACAGTCTGTCTCTGTGTCGTGAGCTAAGATCGCGTCTGTTGCAACAACCTCCTGTGACGGCACCACGTCTGTCCTCTTGCGGATGCCTGTTTCCTGACACCAGTCACTTATTGAGCAAGCCGCCGCGAAGCCTCTTTGACGCTCTAGAGAATGCTTTGAAGCTGAAAAGTGCCAGGCAATCTATGGACGCCTCACCCGCCAGCGGCGTGCCGAGTGCCGCGGCGGCGGCGCCGTTCACCAGCGCCGGACAGGCGCAGCAGGCGCTCCGTGAGCTCATCGGTGAGTGCTTCAGGAGCTTCAAAGCTGGTCCTCGACGCAGATGGGCAGGGCGACGCCACTGCAGTCAAGCACGTCGTGCTTCCAGTCAGCACGGGCATGACCGCACCCTGTGTCTGCGCCGCAGGCTGGCCCCTGCTGTATGGACAGGAGGGCTCCGCACTGGGCGTCACATGGCCGCGGGGCCTGCTGCTACACGGGCCGCCTGGCACCGGCAAGACGATGTGCGTGCATGCCATCGCAGCCGAGTTCAGTGCCGAGGTGCGGCGGCTGCCGGCCATGCCGCCAAATATACATGCACTTTGAGGCGCCTTTGCTGACTCAAGTCGACTTGCGGCTGACCTGCTGCAGTGTGCCGTGCTGCCTGCTGAATTTCGTGCATGCGCAAGCCTCTTCACACTCAGCAAATTGGCACTTCCTACCCTCACTCGGTCTGCAGCACAGGTGAGCACCGCTGGCCACTCCTTTTGGCGCCTGCAGGTGCACACCATCACGGCAGACAAGGTTGTGGGTGCCTACACCGGCCAGTCGGAGCGGCAGCTGCGAGAGGCGTTTGCTGAGGCCGAGGAAAAGGCGGCCGCTGGGCACCCAGTGGTGATATTTCTGGACGAACTGGACGCGCTGTGCCCGCGGCGCTCGGCCGGTCGGCCGCATGAGGCGCGCATCGCGGCGCAGCTGCTGACGCTGCTGGACGGCGCCGCGGCGCTGAAAGGTCGGCACCGGGTCTTCCCTTTCAACCTATGCTGGATGGCTCTCCACAGCGTGCTTGAGCTCTCGAATCACGCCAGCGCTTGGCTGGCCTCGTGCGGGCTCTGACAGCGCACCTAATCGCTTTCGCATCTCTGGGCGCCGATTTGAGGTCCAAGCGAACCTCTGCGGCAATGCACACCATGTTGGCCTCCTGGGCGGCAGGCGCACGGGCGCTATCGGTGGTGGGGGCGACCAACCGCCCCAACGAGATCGAGCCGGCGCTGCGGCGCCCCGGCCGCCTGGACAGGGAGATACAATTTACGGTGCCCACTGCACGGGTGGGTCTGCTGAAAGGTGCACCATCAGCTGCACTATCATGTCCATTGCCAAGCTCCTGAGGTTGGGGCAGGGCTGATGGGGGTCCGGCCAAGCGCTCCGCATCCAATGATTCTGCGGCACACGCGCGCGTGCATGCATGCATACGAAGCGTCGAGCAGCATCCACACGGCCGCAGGAGCGTGTCGCCATCCTGAGGGGCCATGCGCGGCTGCTGCCGCTGGCGCCCGAGGTGGACTTTGAGGCGCTGGCCGCCGCATGCATCGGCTACACTGGAGCAGACCTGGCGGCCCTGTGCCGACAGGCCGCCATGCGCGCCCTGACGTCAGGTCGGCAGCGTCTCCTTCATCCTCTACAGACAGGACATCCAGCTGCTGCAGCTGTCCTGCTGGTCCTGGCGGCAGTCGCCTCCGGGCCCGATGCCATGCACAACCCACAGCCGAACCTGCACAAGGCACTCACTGCTGTTTGTTTCAAGTTCGTATACGGTGTCCTGTCATGCTGAAAGTTTCGTGCCAGAGATAGGCTTCTCGTTGAAATGGCAATGCAGGCACCGGCAGGGATGTGGAGCTCGCAGACTTCGAGGCCGCCACGGCCGAGATCGTGCCGTCGCTGACGCGGGGCGCCGAAGTCGACCTGGCCCGCGGTGGGTCCCGGCAGAGCCCTGCTTCCTGGCCAAAACCCTCCGAGCCGGCTGTGTCCACTCGGTTTCGGCCATTGGCGAACTGGGGCCATGTTACACATCGTCCAGTGGAGCAAGATGAGCACGTGCAATGGCAGCGCATACCTTGCTCGGCTGCCATCTGATTCTCGGCCCGCCGCCAGCCGCCACCCAGTGTACACGACCCCGCAACCAAGGCGGTTGGCCGAGAGGACATTGGGAGGGCTTGCAGAGGTGACTAGCGCAGCGATGGCCGGCCACTACACAGCATGAGTCCTAGCGCGACCGGTCACAACCATAGTAGTCGGATGGGAGGACGTCGGCGGGCTGGAGGAGGCGAAGCATTGGTTGCACTCATCAAAGCCCAGTCCCCACAGGGCGTGATGACGACGCACTTGGTTCATTACCCCGCAGTTAGCAGGAAAACCTTCGGCGGGGGAGACGGTGACGCTGCGGCTGCAGTTGCTTTATGGAACCTCTTTGTACCTGACACTTGCAGTCGGGTGGCAGGACATCGGAGGACTGGAGGAGGTGCAGCGGCGGCTGCGCCTGCCTTCTAAGACTCTGTTTCTGTCACATGCAGCCGGCTGGGAGGCCCCTCGGGGGGCTGGAGGAGGTCAAGGGGCAGATGCGGTGCTTTGTTGAACCCCTCCCTTCGTTTGCAGTCGGCTGGGAGGATATCGGCGGACTGGAGGAGGTGAAGCGGCGGCTGCGACAGGCTGTCGAGTGGCCCCTGGAGCACGCTGCCGCTTTCAGCCGCCTGGGCCTGGCGCCGCCCCGCGGCGTGCTGCTGCACGGCCCGCCGGGTGCGGCTCCAAACTCCTGTGCGCAGGATTCATTCACCGCATCCTGACATCCTACGGCAGAACGTCTTCCTGCTCGCGTGGCCCTGCCGCTGCAACAGTGTGCAGACCGTGCAGGCGCTGGAGCGCCCCGCTGCAGCCTGCCGCGCTTGTCGACAGCCGGCGCGCGGCGCTCACACAGAACGCCCGGCGCTGCTGCGTGGCGCGAAAGGGCAGCGGGCTGCGCACCGTTCCTGACCACCCAGACCGGATCAGTTTCGCTGAGCCCATCCGCCGACGCTCCCCGTGCGCACTCCCCACACTGCTGCAAAACGACGCTCCTAGCGCCGCCCCCCGCAGGCTGCTGCAAGACGACGCTGGCGCGCGCGGCGGCGGGCGCCACCGCGGCCACCTTCCTCGCCCTGTCCGGCGCGCAGCTGCACTCGATGTACGTCGGCGAGGGCGAGGCCCTGCTGCGGCAGGCCTTCGCGCGGGCGCGGCTGACGGCGCCAGCGGTGATCTTCATCGACGAGCTGGACTCTGTGGCAGGTGGGAGAGGAGCGCCGCGAGCAGCCTTTGTAGTTGATCGGAGCAATGATTGCAGGTGGTCGAGGGAAGCCACCCCATGAGGGCTGCCATCCGTGCATCTGCGCGGGCTTGGGGGCTTGTGTTGTTCTCGCAGTCCCTAATCCGCTGCAGCTTATGCATCCCAGCCCAGGCGGCAGGGCAGGGCCGCACTCGAGGAGCCCTGCTCGATGAGGCCTGCACTGGTGTCTGCGCTTCATGACCCACCAGAGCAGCGATCCTGACGTATCCAACATCCGTGACGCGCAGCCACTCGAGAAGAGTCAGACTCATCGGGTGCAGACGTGTCCGCGCGCCTGCTGTCAGCGCTGCTCGTGGAGATGGACGGCCTTGAGGCGGCGGCGGGTGAGCATGCCAAATCGGAGTTTGTCTCGATCATCCCTTTGATCCGTGGCACAACCTGCAGCGGGCCAATAAAGCGCCAGGCGTCGCTGGCAGCCCTGCTGCACTGTCCCTCGGACGCAGCATGCAGTGTGCAGCGGCACGGCAACCCGCAGCCGGCTGCTGTCCGGGTGCTGCTTTCGCTGCAGCTGGAAGGCGTGCAGCTGGCCGGGCACCTTTCACATCCTGCGCTGTGTCCCGTTGTCTTCAGCCACTCGACACAGAAGTCCTGCGCAGAACCCTCGGCACGGACACCCATCTCATTGCATCATTGGGTTGCATGCTTGTGCTGGCGGCGACCGACTGCCCCGCCGCCGCTGCGCTGCTGCCTTGACAATCAATAACGACCGAAGTACAATAACCGCACGCTTATTGGTGCTTGTGGCAACCAGCCGTCCTGCAGCTGTTGACACCGCGTTGCTTCCTCCTTGGCAAGGCATTGCAAAGGGATCCAGTTAGTGCAATGGAAGGAGCCATGTCTTGCGCAGGCATCCTGGTGCTGGCGGCGACAAATCGCCCCGCGGCGGTGGACGCCGCGCTGCTGCGCCCCGGCCGCCTTGACGTGCTGCTGTACGTGCCGCCGCCGGATCAGGCGGGCCGCCTGCAGGTGTGCGCTGAGAACCCTGACAGCAACATATAGGAGCCCCAACATACTGGACGTGCTGCTATATGTGCCGCCGGAGGACGCAGACGGCTGCTTGCCCTTGTGTGCCGGCGCGAATCGTCAGTTCCGATGGAGACCTGCTCGTCGGCGGAGTGAAGACCCTCCTGCCACTGCTGGGACAGGCACCTCTGCAAGCTGCAAAGGTGCATCCTTGAGAGCGGTTCTCGAGGATCGAGCGAGCTGCTGTGCTGCCGGCCCGCCAGCCGGACAGAGAGGAGCCAGCGTGAGCGTGCGCAGGCGGTGGTGCCAAGGCGCAGCCTGATCCCGCAGAGCGTCTCCGTCTTCTGACCATGCGGAGCAAAGTTTCAAGGGCTGGATCTGCAGCCTCTCGAGCTTGCGGTGCCGCACTAGACCCTAAAACCGTGGCTGCTGCAGGTGCTGCGCATCCAGACGCGCGGCATGCCGCTGGCGGCTGACGTGGACCTGCCCGCGATAGCGGCGGCCACCGATCGCTTCACAGGTGCGCTCGGCGTTGCTTCGACTGGCGAGTGCCCAACCCAGCAGCGATGCGTGTTGGGCGAGCAGTCATAGCGGTTGTGGCAGGCCGGTGACACTCGCTGGCTGCAGCTAAGCACTTCGAGGTTGAGTTGCACCACTTGATTGCAGGTGCCGAGCTTGAGGGTGTGTGCCGGGAAGCGGCGCTCGTGGCTCTGCGGGAAGACTTAGAGGTCGGTCTCCCCTGCTCATGTGCCCCTGCTCAACGTCGACGATTCGTGCTCTCCGCTCCTGCAAGACTTCAAATTTCACACGTCGCCACGCAGCAGATTGACAGCCTCCTGCAGGTCGTGCCCCCCACCCCGTGGCACAACTGCCTGGTGCGACACTCGTGTGCGTCGTGCTGCAGGGCGCCACCGAAGTCCGAGCGAAGCACCTCACGGCTGCGCTGCAGTCGCTGCAGCCGAGCCTGACGCAGGCAGTACTGGACAAGTTCGCCTCCTGGTCTCGATCCTGATGTGGCGCTGACCATTGCGGCGCTGCCGCACGGTGGCACCCTCACGGCGCTGCTCGAAGTACCCTCCCGGGGAGGTGGGTACAGTTCGCTCTGGCATACAGCTCGAGCATGGCATCTGACGTGGGATATTGCTCTCTACGGCGAAACGGACACCGAACAGCAAGGCGCTTACTCTGTTGCAGGATATCGACAAAGCATGGGATGCCGCAAGCCTCGGCTACATAACAACCCGCTATGTGGGGTTTTCAGGGGATAAGGTAGGTGTAGTCCTGAGCCTGCATGCTCGTCGATGCATGTTCTGTCAGACAAATGCATGCCAGGTGCAGACAAAGTCACTGATCTTCGCAGGCAAGTTGATGTCGGGTCTTGTGAGGGCATATTCAGTTTTGAGCCGATGGTAGCCTGCTGGGAAGGGTTGGCGGTCACTGTGGTTGCTGACAGGTTCTGTACCTGAGAACCTTCTTAGTTCTTACACACTGAACCTGAGTAAAGCTGGACACACCTGGTAGAGCGCCATAAACTCACTGTTCAATGCACCACCTAGACATACGAGTACACTGCGCACTGCTCTCTAGCTCACGAGGGCGTCACAATCAATTCTGCACTGTTCGCTGGGGCGCAAGTCGCCACACTTGCACGCTGTAAGGGCCTTGAAGCCGGCACTGCTGAGGCCTGCCTGATAGCACGCAGCCTGAATGCTGGATGGAACACTGTAGACACTGCTCCTGGACTGCGCCAGCCCTTCCTAGAAACTTGGGGAGCTGCCGACATGTGAGTCCTCAGGGAAAAAAAGCTAAACCACTGACAGAGATGCGCGGACATGAGCCAAGAGGAAAAACACATTACACGAAAACTACCGACGCGCTGGGCGCTCTGGCCAAGCGCCCAGCCGCAATGGTGCCGCGCACACAAAGCTGCTCCTAAACAAGACCGGGGAGGCCTCGGTCGCTTCACGCTTCGCACGTGCTGTGCAGGCGGGCCCTGGCCCTGGGATGCCGCTCAGCCGCCACGGCGCAGGCGGCAGCATCGCGGGCCGCGCTCCGCGCTGCCAGCAGCTGCGCCGCCAGCGCAGGGCCAGGGCCTGGTCAAGAGGTGGGGTGCGCTGGGGGCCGCATCGGCGCAGCCTTGGGGCCCCAGCAGCCACGCTCCCGGCGGCAGGCGGCCGCGGCGCCGCGCCGATGCCGCGAGGCATGCCGCCGCCGCTCAGATGGCGGTGGCGCGCGCCCAGTGGGCGGAGTAGGGCATGCACGAGCGCGGTGTCGTGCTGCAGCGCATGCGCGGGCCTCCGGCGGCCTCGCTTCCGTACTGCATGCGCCACTGGCTCTGGCCCACCTGCCGCAGCATACAGCAGAGGTATGTGACCTGGCAGTCGACGCGCACTGCAGCGCGGCCACTGGTCTGGGTGCGCACTTCACTCAGCGGGGCTGCGCCAGCAGGAAGCGGCCCCACCCCACCCCACGCATGCTCGTAGCAGGGGTGCAGTGTGTGACGAGCAGCGGGCCAGCCGGCTTTCAGCCCAGCCCGCAAAAGAAATTCCTCAGCACAGAGGCTTGCACGCCCTGGACGGCGGACGGCGCATCATCCCACCTGCATGGCATCCTCAATGTCCCGGATCTGCATGACCGAGTTCTGAGCGAAGGTGCACCAGTTGCCCGGCAGCTGCGCCGCCGCCTCCCGCTGCAGCATCGTATCGACCTGTTGGAGCATGGCAAGAAGCTGTGAAGGGCCTGCAATGATGCCTCCATCTCGAGGGTGCATGTGTGGCTGGTGTGACCGCACTGGCAGGCGATTTGCTGGCGATGTCTGCAGTGCAGACGGACGCGTCTCAGTGCATCGCAGTGCTTGCCGGACGTTCAGGCTTCAGTCTCTCTGCACTCTGCTGCGTCCGGGCCACCCAGAGATTTTTCTCACCAAACCCTGCTCTTGCAAGGTGCCGCACCTGGTGGTCGAGGTTCATGATGAACGCCTGCAACCCGCTGACCCACTCACGGCACCACGCCAGCGCCTCGGCATCTGCCTCTGCAGCATTGGACGCCTTGCTTCAATCATGAGGATGTTTCTCATCACTACAACTCTAACTCTGGAGACGGATGCAGAGCGGGAAGCGCATCAGTCTAACGGTGCCCAGCTGCTGCAGACGCTTGCAATCAGAGTCCCAGCTGAAGTACGCAGCTCGCAGGCCAGCTCCAGACCCACCCTCCCCATCCGTTGCTTTCCGTAGTGTGCAAGCGCCCACGGGGCACCTCACCTGACTGGCTGTCCGTGCAGTGGCTGTCGGCGAGGGCGCGGCTGATGGTCAGCAGCAGGCTGTCCACATCGTACAGGCCCCTCTGCGCCAGCCGCGCCTTGTCTGCCACCACCGTCAGGTCCCGCAGGCCTGCGGGACGTGCGAGAAAGCTCGGACTCTGACTCTCACACTGAATAACTGTCTGCCCCCTGAAGCGAGCCAATAACCCAACAACGCCGCGGTGTCCACCACCGCCGTGAGGTCCTGCGGGCCAGCAGGGTGCCAGGAATGCTCAACTAAGCTTCCTGCTCAGAGCAAGCCCAGAGGTTGTTGGCACAGCGACCTGCGCGAGGCCCGCGGGTTTTATGTGCCTTTTTGAGTGTCAGGCTTTTTAAGTCCACCCCTCGGGCGAGTCATGACGCCCATCACCCGTGTTTCGACTCTCGCTCACCTTCCTCAAAGGAGCGTCGGGCCTGCTTCAGGCGCTGCAGCAGCTGCTTGCCAAACTCGCGGCCAGCGCAACAAAGGCGCATCACCACCAGCGGGCTGGGACCTGCACAGGGTAGCATCAGCGACATTTGCAGCGCACCAGTGGACACCGCAGGACAGGGTGCAGCCGGTTCAGGCGCACAGTGCAGGTTACGCGCACTCGTGAAGGGCAGCTCACCGAACAGGGAGGTGGCTCGAGCCCGCTTTCTTTGCTGCGAGGCGCTGGTTAACTTGCCGTTGGGCGGCTCGACCATGCTGCAGCCGGCCACCGCCCTGAGGAGATGCCCTGCGGAAAGTTGCAGGAGTGATCAGACATTTAGACTGCTGTTCTGGGAAGTCTTGAACTTCTCACGGCAGCAGGCCGGTCACTTACTGTGCCACGCGGCGTGTGTGATGCCGTCTTCGGCTGCCAGAATGTGCTCCTGGCTGACAGGCGGCGAAGCGGTTTCGGAGTCTGTCGAGTTGCCTTCCTCTTTCCGCTGCTCGAACGCCTTGAGCCGCAGCGCCCGCTCATACATCTGTCGGCCGGCGCTCTTCAGGCTTATCTCCGCGACCTGGCCGCCCTGCAGGTCCAGCGTTTGCAGCGGCGCGCCGACCTGTTCCGCGGACTCGGACTCAAAGAAGAGCAGCTGCTGCTTGTGCAGCTTGCAAAACACCGACTGCCACACGGGACTGCCCGCTCGGCTCCACAAGCTGCCTCTGTATGTCGGGCCGTCATCTCGTAGGCCCGGCATGCTGCAGCCTCGCCGGAGTGTGGGTTAGTAAGCCTTCTTACGAGGAGGAGTGCCGGCAAGCCCGAGGAGGAGCATGCGATCCGTGAGATGCTGCGGCGAGCGATGCAAGCAACAAAGCTGAGACTTCGACGACAGGCTTTACCAGACGTCGCGTAGGAGTGCTGTGTGCCCAATAGAGTGTGTGCGGAAGTGTGTATTCCCTCTGCTGAAGATTTGATATTCCGTCATTTCACGTGACGCCACGTCAGATATGAATTGTCCAACAGATATCGACAGCTTGCAAGCTTGCAGGACTTGCAAAATTGGCGACTGGAGCAAGCGATAGCCTGTACAGTATCAAGGGGGTGGGTCAATTGCGCATGACGCGGTGGTGGTAGCTACACATCCACTATGGTCTGCAAGCGGCGCAATGGCAATTGTGGCGCTTTCAAATACCCAGTATCAAAGCGCAGTCATCGATGATCGAACCACGACAGGGTGATGACTCGTAACAATGCTGGCCTACACAAATGCTCTGCCGCAGCACCGCCAGGAAGAGCCTCCGGCCAGATCTACACCTGGTACAGGGATGTGAACAGGCAGTCAACACGTCCGGCCGGCTCTCTATGTGGTCCTACTAGAAAGGCTTGAAACAGAGGCACCTCCTGGCTGCTGCTACTCCTCTAGTCAGTATCATGTCCCAGATGCTGGTTGATCTCGAAAGCAGATCTCTGTACATCCGACCCAATCAATTGCTACGATTTGCTGCGACGCATGCGTGTGGCCCCCTGAACAATGTCAACAAGAATCGAGCGTGCCCGGCGACCTCTGCATGCGGCGCCCCTGCCGGCCGCTTGCCGCTTCAGGGTGGTTCGGCGGGCTTGCTGCGCGGCAGCCGCACGCCTGCACGCCCGATCCGCCGGGATGGGGAAATGGAAACCAAATCACAGCGCCGCAAGTGTCAACTGCCAGCGGCTGGCATCAACTGCCACAACGCCGGCAGTCGGCGCTTCAAACGCTGCCAGCGCGCGGCGCAGAGACCGCCGCTGGCTGCTGGCCACCGGCCGTCGCCGCCGCCTCAGTCGCAGGGCTGGATCTCCGATGTGGACTCCGAGCTGTTGCGAATCTCCGCGGCAGCGATCTTCATCGCATCCACCTCCCGCCCGGCAGTGATCTCTGACACACTGTCCGCCGGCGAGTGCGGCACGCGCGAGTCCGAGTGCACAGGGATGACGCCCCGCATCGCCGGCTTGGGGCTGCCCTTGCTGCCGCCGGATGAGGTGCCGCCGCTGCTGCCGCTCGCGCTGGACTCCTTGCTGCGGATGACTGCCGGCGGCAGCGGCGCCATCATCGGCACCTTTTGCTGTGGTAATGTCAACAGAAAGCTGCGTCAGCCCCCTTGCTCTACGTTTGTCGAATGTTGGTGAGGACCCAGTGCACCGCGCATTTGGCAACGACCTGCAGGCGGCTGCCGGAGTGTCTTCTGCTCCTACTCGCTTTTGCTGAAGACCCTTGCGGGCAATTTGTCCACGGATTTCACTGGGCTTGGGGTGTGGCTGGTGCTACCCGAGGGGCAGTGTATGATGCTTCATGCGGCGCGACTCAAAAGTTGAGAACAGACTGGGAAGATCAATTGACGCTGGCACCACCAGGCCAATGAGGGTGCACTGCTGGACATGCGCAGCCTCACGAGGGTTCCAAGCGGAATCATCAGTGAAATACCAAGCCTCGAAGGAGTTGCGCGGAGGAAGCCGCTTTCGCCGGCGCTGCCAAAGCCAGATGTGAACTGTGCTGCATGTGAGCCGCAGGGGGTTTGGCGTGCCAATGTCTCAGCAGATGCGCACCTCGAAGGAGGAGGAGGAGCGGGGGGAGCCGCTGTCGCCGGCGCTGCCAAAGCTGGTGGTGCGGTCCAGCGAGTGGCCGCCAAAGGAGCCGTATGAGGTGACACGGTCCATCGACGTTGTGCGCAGGATGCTGCCGTCGCGCGCCGCAGCCGCCATCTTGCTGCGCCGCTTCTTCCTGTGGGTCCGAAGCAGGTGCACATGGTGAGCGGCAGGGTCCACACTACGCCGCGCCAACATCCGAAAGGATCCCCAAGCCCAAGTGATGCCGGACATGAGCGCGGCATTCACGTTCAATTTCTTGCTCCCACACAACACACCTGAGCATGCCTAGATCTCGAATGATGACCTGCAATTGCTGCAGCGCACTGCAGAGCAGTGCTGGAGCCACACCAGAGCAAGGTCAGAAGGAGTCGACCACGCACTCTGCCAGGGCGGTAGCCGCCGCGATGGCGGCCTGCCGCGCCGCCAGCGTAGTCGGATTGTTCTCCAACTTGATGTGGTGGCGCAGGCGCTCGCTGACGCACAGCACGCGCACGATGCCGTCGAAGTGGCAGGCCGCCGTGTCGCCATGCATCACGCTGGCGCGCCCGATGGCGTCCTGCGGCGGGGACGGGCGCCGCACGTCAGTGATCGTGCGCCAGCGTGGTGCGGCAGGACAACCAGCAGTCCCTGGTGCTCGGCCAGGTGGAGGCGGGTGGCGGGTGCACAATTGCTGGAACATACTCGGCTCGGCAGCTGTCACCGGGACGGTGTGCTTCTGATGCCATACGAGTATTCAAAGGCGCACTCACAAAGCGAGCGTCCAAGCTCTGCCACAAGGCCGACTGCCACCGACCCCGCTCAAAAGTGACGGGCCATGCTCCATGTGGGAATGATTGCTGGGCCGCTAGACCCTAAGCCCTCAAGATGGGCACCTTCATGATGTCGTGCGGTATGGCGGGCCAGTTCTCCCTGCGGATGTACTCCTCCACTTCCAGCACCGCCTGCTTCACCTGGGCCGACATTTTGACTGCAAGACACAGGACGCCGAGACGTGAGCCTTGCCGGGCTGCAACGACGCTAAGCTCGACGGGGCGGCGTGGCCGACAGTTCTCGAGTGCGACGCAACGCCGCGCGCTGGGCCAGACTGCGGCGTACTTCCGCACTTGAACTCATCACCCAGGAGCTGGGGCAGGCAACAACTCCATGGTCGCTGACTCTGTCGCGGCACTGCAGGCACAGCGGGGACGGGGGAAGAGTCTCAGGCGCACTCCGGTGGCTGTCGCTGTCGAAGACGTATCGCCGCACGGACAGGAAGTACGGCTCGTACAGCCACGTCAGCTCCAGGCACTTCCAGAACTTCTCAAATGGCAGCTTTGGCTGGGGCGTCGCGCGCGGCCGGTCTGCAGGAGCAGCGTCACGTCAGGAGTTCGCGTCAGGACCGCGCCGGTCAGGCACCTGAGTGAGTGACCAGTACACTGATGCACCCATGCTGAAGACTGCCGCAACGAGCTTGCCACGGTGCCATTGCAGTATGTGTTTGACGCCGGCAGGCCATCGTGACGGCATCCTTGGCATGTTGAATCCCGACAGATATGCAAGAAGCACTTTGGAGATAGCAAGATAGCGATATCAAATTGAGGAGAAAGAGCCGATGGCACCACCTTTGAGCACCACCCAGGCCGCCTTGAAGGCGGACTTGACGACACGCAGCTGGAAGTCCGGGCACATGAGGCACAGCAGGTCGTGGAAGTTGGTCACCGACAGGTACGTCTCCCCCGACCGGATCAGCTGCGGTGGCAGGGCAGGCGCATGGCGGTTAGCTTGGGTCTGCGGCCACTCGAGGCAAGGGGCTGGAGCCAGGTGGTGTTGTGGGGCAGCACCGCCAGGGTGACGTGGTTGGGCACGGTGATCCCTCAGCAATGAAAGGGGTGTGACAGCGCATAGAGAGTAGACTTTCAAACGAGAGACGCACATTGGAAATGCACGTCGTCGGAAATGCACGAGTGCAGGTCCAGCCACAGATGCGTATGTTGCCGCCCGGCATGACAGTGGTGGCACACAGCTGGAATAGCATGTTAAAGCAGGCACGACTCCAGCCAATCGAGGCCTGCGCTGCAGACATGATCACCTGCAGCATGAGGTGCCGGGCGGTGGACAGGAACAGGCGCCGCGCCTCAGGCGTGGCTGCGATATACGCAAAATCCCGCCCCACCACGTGCTTTGGTCCCTGCACCTCCTGGAGGTACCGCACCATGAACAGCACCGCGTCCTCCATCGCCTCTGACACCGAGCTGCGCGTCAGAGAGCACAGTATGTATCATCGGTTGCAGTGGGGCGCCTGGGAGCCGCTGGGTAGCTGTAAATGTACCAGATTTCCATTTTCAATTTCAACATGCATGATGAAGCGACCACGTTGGCTGCGCTGCCGCCCCAGCACAGTGGAGGGCTGGCGCAGGCGCCGCTGCGCCTGCTGCAGGCATGATTCTGCGCCGCTCGGCGCCCTCACCTGTTGCTGCCTTCCCGTGTGGGCGCCGCCGCATGACGGGCTGCATGTGCTCGAAGGCACTGGTCCTGACTGAGGACCTGCTGCGGCTTGGCCGCCGCCTGCGGCTTTGCACTCATGATCACCAGCCTCTGCGCCGCAGTACAAGCACCAACATCAGCGCTGGCAGGGTCAGGGAAGCAGCTGCAAACTGGCACACGGCTCCCTGCCGAACCGTGCGAGGGGGCCGACGTCTTCTGGTCGGCAATGCAGAAGCCACCGGTAAGCCCGGGTGCAGCCCCGGCCAGCGTCTCGCAGCGTGTCGGCAGCAGCACAGGCTCTCTTGCCCCCGTAACCACCCGCGAGGGGTCGCAGCTCCAGAGGCTGTCGCGCAGGCACGTTGTCAGGCAATAACACGGCCAAGCTGCGTTCCCAGACAGCCCGAACCGACGGCTGGAGGGCCGCCAAGAGGGTGCGCATGCAGCCAAGGCGCTGTCACCTCACTTCGGCACTTGGACTAGCCCAAGTCCGGATGACCCATCGAGCATGCTGGCGCCGAGGCGACCACAGGATCGGGTGTACTTCCGATGGGTCAGCAAGAGCTTTATGCCCACCGACAGCGCCTCGGGCAGGATGCCTTGGTGTGCGACTCGGGCAGCGAGAAACATCACGCAGAAACCTCATGGGACCTAGGCACGCTGTCTACGCCCTCCAGCCCCACGGCAATCGGATCTGGACCCCTGCCGCATGATGCAGCCCCACGCGGGTGCGCAGCGCCCGCGAGCAGCCCCATCATGGCTGGCTGACCGTCCCAAAAGGAGCCAGAGCCGTCGACGCACAAGAGCTGCTTGCGGCGTGCAGAGCGGCGCCGACGCGGGCGTCGCCCCTGCAGAAAACTGAGCCGGTCGCTGCCGTGCTCTCCAGCCCCCCAGCCGCTCCGCGGGAGCTGGATTTGCTGCCAACCAGACCGTGCACCGACCGAGTTGCAATGCACGGCTGTAGAGCAGCGGGGTCCCCCGTTGCTTCGCTGACGATGTCACGCCGAGCCCGGGTTATGCATCTATGGTTCCATCCCTCTCCTGCCGTTGCCAGGAACCGGCGGCCAGCTTACTCACCAGAGGATCTCAGGCCGCTGGTGGCCGACTCGCCAAGCCGCGTGCCCTCAGAGCCCGATCATCGCGACACTCCCCCTCTCACGATGTGCTGCGCCCGGGCAGCCGCGATACCGGCTCACAGCGGCTGCCGATCTGGCGTCGCACGCCTGAAAGCGGCCCAGGGCAAGGACTGAAGGACGAGGTGGGGCCTGGCCTTCTTCCCCGTGCAGAGCGGCACCGCCGCAGCTGGAACGCGAGGCACGGGCTTCGGACGCAAGCGGTGCGCCTGTGTCAGCGGATGTCACGGAGCAATGCCACCGCAGTGCGCCGGAGCTCTCAAATTCCGCGACACTCGGATGCAAGCACATTATTCACCCTTTGACAGTGGAAACTTCATGGGACGTTGCCTGTTGGAGGTTTGGAGTGGCTGTTTCACACGACAACCAGGTCGGTTGGCGGTTGACTACCAGGCGGGCAAGCGTCCGCAGCTTGAGAGAGAACACCCCCTCTATGACAGGCGACACCCCTCTACTTCCTGCCCTTCGGGCCGCCGGCCTTGGTAGCACGCTTGGGCTTGGCAGCCGAAGCGGACTTCCCACCAGCAGCATTGGGCTTGCCGCCAGCGCCCTTGGGCTTCCCGGCGGTCTGCGCCGGGCCCTTCGGTTTGGCGGAAAGCTTCAGCGGCCCCTTTGTTTTGACGCCCATCCACGGTTGGGCCGCCGCCTTTTTGCCACTGGCCGCATCCCGCTGCTGTATTCGCGCCCGCGCGCTGCGGCTGCCGCCCTCCTTGCCTGCTGCCATCGAACGACAGCGCTGGATCAGCACCAGCACAGAAATGCCTGGCCGCGCACGTCCACACGCAGGCAACTTGGCTGGACTGCAGACTACTGGAGCTGTCAAAACACCACACTGCCAAACAGTAGATTGCTTGCAAGTGGACACCTGAGTTTGGGTCAACCGCCGCCGCCGGGGCGCCGGCCTTGGGCTGCTTGAGGAAGGTTATGCGCAGCGGCCGGCCATTGAGCTTGGGCTCGCTCAGCCGCATCGCCGCGGCCGCAGCGGCCTTCGTCTTGAACTCGACAAAGGCGATGCCCTTGCCGATGTTGGTCTTCCTGTCGCGCACCTATGGTGCATGAGCGTCCACACCTTGACTCCCAGGACACCTTGCAGATACCCGGCCCACCCGGGGTACTGCGAGTCTGCCGAGCAGCGGGACGCAGTGTCGTTTCGCTGCAGCACGCCGCATCCAGCACAGGGACACTGTAGCCGGCTCCGTGGCGCATGTTGATGACGCATCGACCATCCACAGCTGCACAGCTGCTGCGGGCCCCGCAGCACATCAGCACGCGGAGCCGCCAGCAGGCAGCTGCTGCAGGCGCTACCAGCACCATTGGGTTTGTGCCCCAGGATGCGACATGGTGTCGCAGCAAGTCGAAGCCGCACCACCCGGACTGCGGTGACGGCATCGGCGAGCTCCGGGTCAAGGGTGCCATCGCTGAAAAGGCGGACCAGGTCCTCGTCCTGAAAATCCACAGTCAAGTCAGTGCCGATTGGCCAGCTCGGTTTTGTTCTGATACACAAAAAGTCACTTCACTGCATGAAGTGCAAGTACCTCATCGACTCGGTTCCAGCTCTGCACTCAGGCAGCATCACGCGGGGCGTGTTGTGCTCTGCCGCGCCTCACTGAAGCTTCAATGTAATGCAGATGTGGTGCTTGTCTCATGCTCTCTCCTTGCATTAACGGCAGGATGGCCAAACTGCGTCCAGGTCCACAAGCAACCGGTTTCACTGCCGGGCCCCACCTGCGCCGCAAATCCCAGGTTGCCCACGAAAATGGAGCGGCCGCGGCTGTAGGACTTGGCCTCCGCTGTGCCGGCGGCGCCCGTCGCCATGTCCACGCGCAGGTGCAGTCCGTCCACCTGCGAACGCAGTTGGCACATCTACCTTGCTGAGGTGAGATGCTGGATGCAGAGTGAGCCCGTGGGTCGGGAGGCGCAGCAGCACTTGTTCCACCAGCCTTGCATGCTGCGGCCATGATGCAACGACTGTGACGCATTCCTTTCGGGAAGGACCACAAAAACCCCAGGCCAAACCCCCAAATAAACCTAGAAAGGATCCCACCACATGCATGTTGTGCGCCAGCGCGGCGCGGGCGTGCTCCGGCATGGCGAAGACGACGTACGCGTGCGCGGTGGCGCGCTCGGCGTCCACTTTGCCGAGCAGCACCGCCGCGCGACGCGGCATGCCCGCGTCCAGCGCCACCGGCACCGAGCGCAGCCGCACCGACTCCACCTTGCCGTAGCTGCACCAGCAGGGCGACTGGCGCATTCAACCAGCAATGCTTCAGTCATCAGGGCGACTAGCTTTCAGTCAGCATATTTCATTCGATATTGTCAATGTTACCTGCACGATCGATTTGCAGAGGCAACATGTAGCGGGGTTTTGAGAACGCAGACAGACCGCAGCATCCAGATGTCTGGGTGGGGCCGGCGGGCTCGGCAACGCAGGCAGCTGCCAGCAGCTTGCCCAGATGCGTCTGCGGCTGCAGGCGGTGCAATATCTCGGGCTTGACCATCTGGCATGCCGCCTGAAGGAGGAGGGCCAGCCCTGCAATAGGCCTTGAGACCGGCCCTGAGGTGGGCAGGCAGAGACCAGCACCTGCCGAACAGCTGCTTGACAGCCTTCGGCTTCATTGTGGCGCGCAGGTTGCCCACGAAAATGGTTCTGTCCAGGTTTTCCTCAGCGTCGTGACTCTGCGCCTGCAGGGTCACATCACGCAGCTCACGTTTGAATGCACCAGATGTTGCAGACCTTCTATCCGCACCGGAGTGTGCGGGCAAGCAGGCGGTCTGCATTGGTGCAGCCACCAATGAGCCACTGGACAACTGGCCACTCAGTCTGCGCTTGCGCACCATCAACTGACATGGTCTTCCAAGGTGACGGTGATATGGGCTGCACACCTGCTCAACGCCGTCAGCCGCCATGTCCAGGGGCTGCTCTGCTGCGGCTGTGTCAGCCGCACGCTCCGCCGGCGTCGCAATGTCTGCTGCGACCACCGCGACCTGCTGTGCAGCTGCCGCTGCTTGCAGCTGCCGCTTCTGCTTCTTTGCCTTCGCGCGCTGCTGCCTGTGCTGTCGCTGCTGCCGCTGCAGCGTCTCGTGCAGCGGCGGCGGCGCCCGCTCCGCGTCTGCATCCTCCCTGCCGGCCGCCTGCCGCTGCTGCTGCTGCGCTAGGAGCTTAGCAGCAGCAGCGGTCGCCGCTTTGGCGGCCGCCGACTCGCCGGCTGCAGCGCCTGCACCTGCGGCTGCCCTGACGGCCTTCTTGGTAGGAGGTGTCAGCTGCTTCTGCGCCGCCGCCTCGGGGGTGGCCGAGCTGCCGGCCGCAGCGCCCGCGTCAGCGGCTGCTTTGGAGGTCTTCTTCACGGCAGTCCTCTGCCGCTGCTGCGTCGGTGCTGACACCGCTGCTGGCGCCGCAGGCGCGGCTGCTCTGGCCGCCGCCGGCTGTTGGCCGGTCTTCTGCTTCTTAGCGGCCTTCGCCGGCCGTGGTGCATCGCCATCCTGCTGCCGCCGCTTGTCGGATTTGCTGGACTTCACAGGTGCTGCAGCCTTTGCAGGCTGCGCATCCGAGCCGCCGGCGCCCGCAGTCGCCGGCTCCACCAAGCTGGCCTTTGCATTCTTCCTGGTGGACTGCTTCGGCTGCGCTGGCAGGTCCGCGAAGAGAGCGCTGGAGGCATGGTCTGCAGGGCGGAAGATGTCATCGAAGGCGGACATGGCTGCGTCAGGTGCGCCTCTCGGGTGGCACTTGCAACGATGAGACCTGACCTCGGATGCGGTCGTGCCGTCGGATTCTGCCCACAGATGTCAACCGATCAAGAAGCCGAGGCGTGAGCGCGAGAGCGCAAGCCTTGCTGCAGCCCTGCTCCCTGCAGGTTTGCCGGGACCTCGTGCTTGGGGTTGTGCACGCCCCCTCGACAAAAATGCACAGCGATTGACTCGTGAAAGCAGCCATTGCTACTTGCATGCGCACAGCAGGATCTCCGAAGCGTCAGCAGCTGCCATCTCAGCCCGACTGCGCCGGCCGACCCTGCCCGACGCTGCGGATCAACGTTGCGGCAGCATCTGGCTGGGATCAACAACGAGGCCGTCACCAGACTGCAACATCACGACTTTGGCACGCGCGGACCTCGGACGCCAGCGGGGACAAGAGAACTCGAGCCAGGCTCTTGAGCAGTCGTAGACGGGCGAAAAGTGCCCAGTCTCCGGGCATAGTGCACAGCCCTGCGCGGCGCAGTGCGGATGGACGAGGTGGCTGACTTTTCCAGGCTCACCGTGTGTGTTGGCAGTGTTACCAAGCGCTAGATTGTCGGCTAGCTCTTTGTCACCTTTGCTGGTGCTGTTGGTGGGACATTGGGCCTGACTTGTCTGTGTGTTCAGCCGGACATATATGGAGACGACATCTACGGCGACACATCTGACGCCTTCGCGGACGTCCCGTCGCTCAAGCAGCCGGCAGCACAGGCAACACCGGCAAAGGTCTGCGGCTGGATCCAAGTGCAGATATGTGTGTCCAGGTGTTGTGCTGGCATGGGTGGCTGACGCACAACTCCCCGCGATGCCATGCAGGCTGCACCCAACAGCCATGCGGCAGCGCCAGCAGCAAGGGCACGGGAGTCAGAGCTGGAGGTGAAAACGAAATCGCTTTCATTCCTGCAGGCATAACACGGCAAATTCGCTGCAATATGCTCGTAACAGATGCTGTGTCTGGCCACAGATGGCACCTGAAGGTTGCCCATGTCCAAGCGAACCCAGCAAATCTCAAGACGCCTTGCTCTTCCGCCTGCGCAGGCGCAGCTGCAGCAGGCCAACGCCGCGCTCGACGCCTGGCGACAAGCCTTTGCAGCCGACAGCGCCGGCCCAGGCACCACAGCTGCAAGCCCGTCTGCGGCGGCCGCCGGCCTGCGGAAGGCGCGCGACGACGCCGCCGCGGCGCAGGCGCAGTTGCAGACGTCCACAGCGCGCGCAAACGGCTTGGAGTTTGCGCTGGCAGAGAAGAACCTGGAGAATGTGCAGCTGCGGCGCAGCCTGCACACCGCTCGGCAGGCGGCGGACCCCAGCATCGTGCAGGTGGGCGTTATTGAATTTTCAGGGTTTTTCCAAATTCTTGTTTCATAACAGCTTTTCGGCAGCTGCCGCCGGACCCAGCGGCAAGGCACAAGCCTGGGCGGCCGCGGTGCACTCTCCAGTCGCCTCCTCAGCCTCTGCCCGGGTGGCTGGCGGCCTTGATGTCGCCTCCCAGTGCCCACCGCTGAAGCGTCTGTTTGGGACACGAAAATCGCAGGTGCGGCAGCTGCTGCTGGACCCGGCCATAAACCGGGAGTTTGCCCGGCTGCGGGGGGAGGTGGAGGAGAAGGGGCGCGAGGTGAAGCACCTGCAGCAGGAGCTGCAGGCGGTCAACTTCAGCCAGGACTCCAAGACTGGGCGCATGCTCATGGCCAAGTGCCGCACGCTGCAGGTGCGACAGCGCCCGGCCCTAAACCCTAAACCCCCCGCATTTGCGGAGTTTTCGTGCAGGGTCTGTGATGATGGAGAGCGAGGGCAGGCCGGGCGTGTATGCAGGGCGTACAGGCGGCGCCGAAGGCGCCTGTCGTCGAGCCGGTCTGGTGCTGCTGCTAAACGAGGAAACGGAATATGTAGTGTGAAGAACTGGCGGAAGACAGGGTGGGCGAGCTGGAGCAGAGACTCTGGCATGTGACGGGCGCCGGGCCCGGAGCCACAAGAAAAGTAGTTTGCATGAAAGCCCAGGACGACGACGGGGCGGTGACAAAAGCTGACGGAGGCCTGTTGTGCGGGCCTGGAGCAGACTTCCCGGCCGGCACATCACTGACTCCACCAGCACTAGGATACGCTCCAGCCAATGCACCGTTAACATGGTTGTCAGCATAGCTGTCAATCCGAAACACAGGATGAAAACGAGGAGATGGGGCGGGAGCTCGCGGAGGGCCGCGTGCACGAGCTGGAGCGGGGCGCCGCCCTGGCCAAGGGCTTTGCGGACGACCTGCGCCGCGCCTACGCGCAGCTGGAGGACCACGCCGGCACGCTCGACCGGGAGAACGAGGACCTGCAGGTGGGACCCGCCTTTGGATCCATCTGGGTGGGCTTTCATTTCAAATGGGAGGCTCGAAGACGCTCTTGCGGACGACCCTCGCTGCGAATAGGCACAGCTACAGGCCGATGGTGTGTGGCACAGGGCCCATGGTGTGGCACTCAAAGCCCGGGAGAACGAGTATGTGCATGTGAGTCGCTTATGTGTCACAAGGAACACTTGCAAGAGGGATTCTGATTGAGCAAAAGGTGTTTGACAGAAGGTCTGCGTGCTGGAGAAGCATGGCCTGCAAATTGGGCTTGGCCTTGTATGGGGAGTGGAATGGGGGAAAGAACAGGAGGAGGAGAGGGGAGTGCTTAACGTGGAAGTGCGTGAACCAGGACCTTGGCATGCCACTAGACAAGGTGCTGAGGGATGCTCCTGCAGGCATGGCCAGGCAAACCGGGCAGTTGCGACAGCTGCAAAGAGCCTGGACTTGACGCGAATGGACACATGAATGCTTGTGGCGAAAGCATTATCTCTTGAATTTCAATCTTGAATTGAAATTCAAAGAAAAACAGCCAACCGTGGGTCCTGCTGCGTGGTGGGTGCCTCCACACAGCACCTGCGCAGCAGGCATGATGCAGATCTCGGGGTGTCCTGCTGCAGCACCGGCGTCAGCCGGATTGCAGCACTTTTGAGCGATGCGTATCGGGCCGTGCGTCAGGCAATTACGATGCTGCACTTGGACTGAAATGCAGCGAGAGAGGCTGACAACACTCTACGTGCTGTATTGCAGGGGCAGGTCTTCCTGCTGCGGCGGCAGATGCGGGACTTGGAATCGCAGGCCGAGGCGGCACGCTCGCACCGGCCGCCGCCGCCGCCTGAGGCGCCTGCCGCCAGCGGATACGACAGCCGCTACCCGCCAGGTGCTGCTGACTTTGGAGTCGCAGCATGCCAGAGCATGCAAGTGATCCTTGGCCGCACGGCAAGCATATCCGCCGGATGCCCGGCACAGCCTCAGCTGTGCCAAAAGAAATTCGCCTGTGGACAGCACATCGTAGGTCATGTCTCGTGGCAAATCGTCGAAGTCCTCACATCTGCAAACATTCTGGCTGCAGGCGGCATGGGCAGGAAGCGGCTGGCGCCTTCCGGTCCCCGTGATATGCGCGAAGGCGGCGTTGGCCGCGATGGCGGCTTTGCACGGGACGGCAGCTTTGCAGATCCACGCGCGCGGACACGATGAGAAAGGTTTTTGGTAGATAATAGGCAGCACGGCTGCCATCTGGCACCAGCCAGCAGCGCTTGCGGGTGTGAGAGTTGCGTGACTGCTTTTGCTGTCTGACATGTTTTGCGGTCGCCTCCTTCTCGTGCAACAATGCATCAGTGTCCCGGCAACAATACCGGCACAAACTCTGTGCTGGCCTTTACCCTCCCCTCGGCATGCCGCCCGCTTCTCAGCATGACTTGCAGCACGGCAACGGTTGGCACATTTTCATCTAAATTTGTGTTGTCGGGAGGCTTTTGACCTGGTAGGTACCGTCTCTAGGCAACCATGTCTTCGTACATTTTGGCCAACACGAGCCTTCAATCGTGTTTGCGCAGCACGTGGGACACGAACCACGGCCAGAAACTGAACTGCTCAACGATGTAGGCACGCATGCTATCTACAGTCAATGCCACCTTAAGATCCGTCACCCGGTGTGACCGAGCAACTACAGATACATGGCGGCAGGATCGCCAAACTGCACTCCCCAGCGCTCACAACACAGCCACATCAGTCTCCACCCTGCAGCGGGTTGGCCAGGATGCCGGTGCTGGTCCAGGAGTCGCCGATGTGCATCTGCACCGGCCGCCCCACAGAACCCTGGCTCTCCAGTCGCTGCTGCTCGTGCTGCGGCTGCTGGTGAGATGGTGGCGGCGGCGGCGGGTGCCGGTGCTGCAGCGCCGCCACCTTCATGCCGAGCGCGCGGACGTAGAACTGCTTGCCGCACAGCATGCGCACCTGTAAACGGCGTGAAAGGATCCGTTCAAGTGGACAACATACAGGCATCGTGCTCTTACCCCCGGTTCGCAAAACCGCCAGGAGCATAGGGCACGCCGGCCCACAGGGCGCACCCAGCAGTGATCAGGCGACTCCCCCATCAGCAATGAGGCGATCCCCTCTCAGGACCGTGGAGCGCAGGCCATGCTGCTGCCGCCGGAGAGCAGAACGAACCCTGAACCCTCAAGCAAGCTCGTCACCTGCTTGAGGTAGACCCTGAAACCCTAAACCGTCACCTGCTTGAGGTAGACGGCGGCGTCCAGGGTGCCGGACTGGAAGGCGCGCTCCAGGGCATACAAAGTGTCCTCGATGGCCATGTCCTCGGCCTGCGCGCCCAGCGCCTGGCTGCACAGGGCGTCCGCCGCAACGATGGCCTCGTCCGCGTCCACCTCGCCTGCAGATGCAGGTTCAAAGACTCACACTCGGAAGCGACAGCTGGCTTGACGAAGCACACACGTTTGTGATCGCCGCCACAATCGCGTTGTCCCCGTCCCCCCATTCCCCCGCCGCCCCGCGCGAGGAGCCGGAACAGATCGAGGTTTCCCATGCTTCCTGTCCTTGTGGCCGGGCAAGTTGCCTTGTGTGCCGTGTGCGTCGCATGCATGGGGCCCCCAAGCGTGTCCACTGCAGCCAATGCACCAGCGTCCACAGGCACTGGGAAGCCTGATTAAGCAGGGGCAGGCCCTGCATGTGGTGGCTGTCTCCGCCTCCTGCTTCCTCAGCCTCGGAGTCTGATGTCACGTGCAGATGCGCGGCGACAGGGTGGCCGCCGCAAGACCTTGCTGCATCAGCCTCGGAACCTGGGTGCGCATGTGCATGCGCGGTGACACATGGGCACCAAGCCGAGCCGGCTTGGGGGGGCTTACCGGAGGGCGTTTTCGCCTCGTTGGCGGCCAGCCAAGCCTCCACCTCCCGCCCCCGCGTGTTCATCTCCAGCACGCAGCTCTCCAGCCGGTGCCGCTCCCGTGCCATGTCCTCAATCTGGCGCACCACGCTGAACATGGTCAGAAGAGCAGGACGACAGCGGACGAAGGCACGTCCGGACCTCATTCTGGTCGGTTGTGCACCTTCCCAGCCGGTGCTTGCGCACCATGCCCTGGACCTGTGTCGCGATCCTGTCGGGTCCCAAGCTCAGGCTGGGCTCTGCTGCCCAGGACTCCTTGACGTGCCTCCAACGTGTACGAGCTGCGACTGCGTCTCCGCCAGCGCACCAAAAGCACAGGGTGGGCCGGAAAAGACAGCGCGGTGCTCACCGCGATCTGCAGGTGGGCACCCCGCTGCGTGAGTTCCGTCTGCGTCTCCAGCAAAGCATTGGTCTCCGCTGCTGCCTGCTGCCCGGCCGAGGTGAGGCTCGCATGCAGCCGTCTCGACAGGCATGCGGTGGCCGCCTGTCGGAATTCGGCCTGCGCATTCAAGGCAATCCATATTGTCATACTGCCGCACGCTCGCACCAATATGGAGAAGCAATGAAGTGTGGTAGCACTCGTGGGATGGCACGCCCGCGAGGCAAACACATCCTGTGAGTGCCGGCAGCCAGGGTCATGCACGTTACAACTTTGTTAAGCTCGCGAATCATGCAGGACTGCACGTTCATGAAGAAATGCCCGATCAGAGTGGATCGTGTCACTCACATGCAGCTCCTCTGCCGGCCCTGGCCCCACATCCGCTGGCCGCTGCTGCGTTTCAGACGATTCATGCTGAAAGTGGCTGTGCTGATGCTGATGCTGCTTGTGCTGCTGTTGCTGCTGCTGCTGCAACCGCTCCTGCTGCTGCAGCTTGGCCAGCTGCTCCTGCTGCGAAGCAGACAATGCACCGCCCCACAATGAGGCGCCATCCAGTTCCATTGCCGCATGAGCGCCGCCGCGAGCTGTGGCACGACCGTTGCTGTGGGAGTCGAGCCTGCTGCCTCTGCCTCCGGGAGGACTGCGCAGCAAGTGCACAGATCGGCTTCTGGACATATGTTTCAAACCGTCTGGAGTCTCCACCCATACACACTGACGCGCCGTTTTGTGCTGACAGCCCATCAACCCCCGAGCAGACTTCACTTAGATGTGGCGCAGCACAGGCTGCATCGCTCCTGCGAAACGATCCCACCTGACCATGGGGTTCTGCTGAAAAAAAGCCTCATCCTGCTGCTCCAGGGTGTCCATGCCGCTGCCGTGCGAGTGGTTGTGCGATGGTGCCGCCGGCGGCTCGACCCAGCCGGGCGGCTTTGCGAACAGCGGCGGGCTGTCCCCAAATTGGATGGAGGTGTCGTGCGCCATGTCCACGAGGTTGGACCTGGCAGAGAGCACACAGGTGCAGGGCGTCTGGATTTGCAGCTCTTGGCATGCCAGCATCCTCGTGTCTTGGCAAGCTCCATGCTCTGAGCAATGTGGCAGGCATTCACCAGCATTCCAGTGCACGGGTGACTCTGCGATGGGTGGCAATGCAATTGGACAGTTCGTCGGCTGCGTGCAGGAGGAAGGAACGGGTAGAAACTTGGGCGGGCATTATACGTGCTGTACCTAGAGGCGTCCCAGCTGACGATGTAGGACGAGCGCACATTGCCGGAGGCATTGACAAAAGCGTGCTGTGGGCTGATCATCATGTCTGGCGTGGGCTCCACGAACAGCAGCGGCGCTTGCTGCGGGTAACCGTCCGGCACCCAAATAGCCACTGGGATGTTGTATTTGTAGCCCTAGCAGCGTAACGCAGGGCCATGGGTATCAGTTCAACTGCCGCAGCACCTCATATTGCGCTAGAGCAGGCTTGTTGCGACAGATCTGGCTTGCATATGCCTGTTGACTGGTGAGGCAAGCAAGACAAAGATCTCACCTGGTGGTACATTGGCAGCGTGCCCTGCGCCCGCAGCAGCTTGAGCGCTCTGCGGCAATGGCGCGATGCGTCAGCATTTGGTCCGTGGCGGAAGGCTCTCTGCAGCGCTGCTTTCATCACGCGACTCCTCTTTGTACCGAAGGCGCACCTGCCATTGTTCTCTGTGAAGGTCTGCACCGATGGCCGCAGTGTGGGGATCTCCTGCGGCGCGAAATCCCTTCACTTGCACAACTTTGCACATTGGCAAATGTTCAAGCCTGGCAGATGTCTTGTTCAATTCTGAAGCGCAAAAGTTTGCGTTGCGCACCTGCAGGAGGTCGGCGACATGCTGTCGAATCGTCCACTTCTGGCTCTCTACGTAGGGCAATTGCTCCGACCCGGTCTGGGATAGTGCTTTCGTCAAGAATTCGCCAGACGGGTCGACCATGTGCTCAGATCCTGCTGCTTCTGGTTGCCCTTCACTCTAATAATGTAAAGCAGGCCGTTTGCACTGTGTGTGCCACTGGGGAGTCTTCGCAAGGGCTCGGGAGCATGCAAACGATACGCGCCGTGAGCTCGGTGAATGCCCAGGACGATGAAAACACTCGTTCCGAGCGTTGTGCAAACCACAAAGCCTCCTAAGTTTTTCTCCAAACTGCTCTGTGCAAGGTGTATTGACGGTCAGAAGTTAATCAGAAGCTAATCAGTTTGTGGGCTGTTGAAGTGTTGGCAGAAGAACACCCGTTCTTGCAAAACCTCAACTGTTGCCCTTTTGAAAGCAGTGACGCGGTGATGCACATGCCTGCAGTGCCTGCATGATCCAGCTTTTGGCGGAGGCGGTGATGGCGGCGGCCGTGATGGCAGCAGCAGCGGCAGCGGTCAGGTACGTTGACTGCTTGGGGTTCGACATTTTCCAGCCGACGATAACACTGGCTCTCGGAACCGATGACCCAATCGATGCCTCTCGCATTGGACCAAGTTCATCTGGGAGCGTCGCAGCGAGATGCCGCGAAGCAGCCGGGTCTGGCAGCGGGACAGCTGCCGCATCAGGAACCTCGCTTCGATTATTTGTCTCGAACTATATTGTCGGGATCCTACATTGTCGGGATCAGCTTGCTCCTCTCAGTCTCACAGGTGCGGTCCTCTGCCTCCCGCCATGACATGAACTCCTGATATGGCTTGGGGTGGTGTGCCCAGCACTCCTTTGAGAAGAAGTCCTACAGGCAATTGGAAAGATACTGGCTGGCTGAAAACACGCATAATTGTAGTTTCGGGCTATGTATCTGCATGCAAGCACATCTTCGCGCCACCAGCATGATAGCTCAGACCGTGTGTGCATCATGCTTCACAAGTGCACCGGTCGAGCTGGAACCAGCCGCACCTTGACCTTGGGGATATGGTCTGGCACCAGTACCAGCCCCTGCTCCTGGCTCGCACCATGCTGCACGCAGGCAAGCATATTGCCGGTGGATGCGCGGTGCTGAGTTTGAGGGCGCCAACCGTACAGGAGGCTGTGCGCAGAGCGGCGAACTTGATACAAAATCGCTGCGTCTTCACTGTGGATGTTTGAGTCACAAGGTGCGTGCGAGTCTTCTTGACCGTGCGGCAGCGCACCTTTTCAAGCGCCGCCATCGCAGCTGTCTGCCCCATGTTGCGGGCCCAGTGCCAGGGCCGGTCGCCGGCGTTGTTGGACGCGTTCACTTTGGCGCCGAGGCTGATGAGCAGGTCGATGCCCTCCGTCCACCCTTCGTACGCCGCGTTGTGCAGTGGCGTGTTGCCCGCAGCCTCCACCTCGTTCACGTTCTCCCCTGTCTCCAACAGCGCCAGAATTGCTGTATTGACAGAAAAGATTTCTCTGCTCAGAAGATTGCAGGTGCACAAACATCTTCATGTGCACGGGGCGTGCATCTTGGCTACATCATTATGATGGCACAGCGCAACATCAGCATAAGCGGTCGGCTCACTGTCTTTGTCGTGGTTGTTGACAGCTCTGTGTATCAGCATCTTTCCCACTTTGCCCCGGCCCCTGTGCGATCCGCCTCCGTCCTCCTTGCAGCCGATGGGTCCATCCCATATGGGGAACGGCCCAGACACATTGCGCCACCAGGGATTCTTTTCAACCATGGTGACGCTTGATTTCTGAAGATAAGTGAACTGGAAATTATTGAAATCTTGGCAGCCTTGTCAAGTGTTCAGTGCACCTTCTCGTCGTCCGATCCGACTGCCGAGCTTCTCGGAAGGGAGCTGCGACGATGCGCGGTTTTCTGTGTTGTTTGACGACCCTGGTTCATGCACGTGTTGGCACGCAATGACGACCGCTTTCACGCCTCGTGTGCAGCGCTTCCTCAATCTCCAATTCACGCCCTCAGAACAAGACTTCTCACAGTCTTGCTCTAAACTGCTCGTAGTGGCGCGCACGGCCTCCTGTGCGCCTCCCTGCGAGTATAGGCATGGCGAGCGACACGGTGGAGCCGCTGCTGCCCGCGGGCGACCGCGAGCCTGAGACGCACGAGGCGGAATGCTCTGGAGGTGTGACGCTCGCGCAGCCCTCTCTACTGCCTGTCGACTTCAGCTGCTGCAGCACCTCCTCAGTCGTTTGTGCGTCCTGGTTTCTGGACACATGCTCCGACAGTTGTTCCGGCTTCGCAGCCTAGAGGCCCCTCACTAGCCTTACCGACGTTGTCCCCTGACGCAGGCGCCTGATCGAGGCCTCCAGGGGCCAGCCGGCAGGCTGTCGTGCAGCCGCAAGTGCAAGATGATGGCATGCAGGAGGAGGCAGTGGTGCTCGACACCCGCAGCCTCTGGACTGCCGTCGCGACGCTGTGCTTCAGTCTGCCCGCCCTGGTTGGCTCCTGATGGTGAGTGCTGTGTCTTTATGCGCCGGAATGCATGCGGACAATGGCCTGGTGCATAATAATGGACGGTAGCGGCTGCGCCGGTGCTGACATGTTTCCTGTGTGCTGTCGCAGCTGGCCCCTGCTGGTAAGCGCATTGTTTTTGCGACAACTCCTTCTGCTGCATGATGGTCTGAAGCATATCAAGCGTGAATGGGCTTCTCAGAGTTTGACAGGCTTGGATGCTGTGCCGTATTGCAGCTTGCTGGTATACTGGGCATATCAGCGACAGCGGGAGCCAAGGCACTGAGCCACACAGTGAGCTTCGCGACGATACTGGTGAGCAGTGTGGTTCGGAAGAGTGGTATGAGAACATGAGATGCATCTGTGCTGCTTCAACCTGCAAATACATAGAAGTCACTCCTCCACTCTCCTATGATCGCAGGCCATCGTCTCGAACCTCTGCCAATACACTTACTGGCGCAGCCTCAGCCGAACGTGAGTCCGTAACGCATCTTCACCACTATGCCGCTTGATCACTACAGCGCTTCTGCGCTACAGCCTGCGCTGACCATCCTTCAAGTACAGAACGATCTGTTCATGCCAGATCTCTCTGCCTTCATGATCTGCTTGTGTATCTGCAGGGGGAGCACATGGCGCCGCCTGGGTCCAACGATCCTGCTGGCGGCGGCAATTCCCCTCGTAGCGGCGGACCCACTGCGCCACGTCCTACAAGGTACTCACTGAATTTTCAGCACCACCTCCTGACAATCGCATCACCAGCATGTCAAAACACTGGTCAGGACTCCAGAAGCCGCTGCAGGCTATGAAATGCCTGCTCTGTTGTCGTGCATTTACACAGCAGCTGATGCACACAGTGTCGCAAACAACCAGTGCAATAATCTGCTGAGTCAGCCTTAACATCCTGCCCTGCGCATCCCTGCAGACAGTGGCGTGTGGTCGGGTCCCTCCAGCAGCATGTACCGGTGCGCACACGCCACGATGCATTCCTGTGGCTTGCGCCCAGAAACTGGTGCTGGTCTTTGCAGAACGTCCATGTGCTTTTGTTTCGTTGCACCCTCAGGCAACATCTGCCCCAGTTGCTGGGCCAAGCAACTGCAGTGCATGCAGAGGACAGCTTCGGCGCAATGGCAGCACCTTCTGACTCGAGGCTTGTGCATGTGACGCAGGCCTGGCTGCGGCCCGGTGCGGGGCCTCCACGGGTTCTGGTGCCTCAGCGTCACGGGCGCCTGCTTCCAGCTGGCGACCTACGTCGGATTTGCCCTCATGATATCAGGTGCCATCCGTCGCAGCCTCTCATGTCCGCATGTCCATGCAAGTGGCCGCCCCTGACTGTGCCCCGCATGCAGGACTTGCTTCGCAATGCATTATCACTGATCTATCCCATGCAGGCGTCATGTGGCAGGCTGACCTGATCCCCAAGCTACGGGCGGCGTGGCGCGACATAAAGCGTGCCCGGGTGCAGGGCGCGGCGCAGCAGCAGGTCGGCGTGAATGCTGTGTAGGGCCAGTCGCTCTTGCGGCCGCGCACAGCGGTGCCAGTAGTGCCTTTGAGTTGCACTTGAGTTGCACGCGCTGGAATTTTCCTAGCCCCTCGTTGCCAGGCAGCCGAGGCCAGCGGCTGTCGGCCAGCATGCAGTTGTTGGACACGGACTCGTCATGACGCGCTGCGCTTGAAGCCCGCCCCTGGGGGAGCGCAGCGCCGAACAACCTGAGCTTGTGCCCGCGCTGATGCTGGCTCTTCGATGGGCTGTTGTTGTTCAGCACGATTGCTTCGATTCAAATGTCGAGGTAAGGGCCACTTCTGTGATAGGTATGAGAGGTTTGCGTCTGTGTCAAGAATGTTTGTGAGGGATGTCAGCTGTGCACTGTTCCTCTGGAGTTAATGCAGTGCTTCCCAATCGGACAAGCAGCGACCATCAACTGGGCATCGACTCTAAATGTCTGCGTTCCTCTGCAGCTACTCCCATGAAGCTCCGAAATCTCTAAGCTCCGAAATCGCCAGCCGCTCCTCCGTCACGCCGCAGACTGCCTGAACACTGACTGCCACCCCCAGCTGATGACGCCTCACTTGCCCCGGTCCCGCCGCTTGCGCAGGAACGCTGGTATCTCAATGCCGCCGGCATCCCTGCCCGGCAGCGGCGTGGGTGCCGCCGTTGCGCCGGCCGCGAGCTGCGAGCTGACCGAGCGCCCCGGCTGCGCTGCAGCAGGCTCAGTGCTAGCGCCGAAGCCGGTCGCGATGAGCGTCACATCCACCTGCGCAGCAAAAGCCATTGAATCTCTCGCTCAGGACTGGTCCCTGCAGATGTGAATAAGCCTCGACCATCGTCACCAGGACGCAGCCGGCGAACCACATGTCTAGCAGGACTCTGCCCACTCGGATGTGCCCGCCGTTGGGGGCATCTCGCTCGAGGGCATCAGGTTGAGGACAAGGATGGCACACGAGGTGCGGGCGAGGCTGCTCCCACACGCGCGTGCTACACTCCCACACGTGCGGGGCCACCGGAGCGACTCGACCGCCGCGTCAGTGCCGTGCGTGCCCACCTCGCCATTGGGCATGTCGGGGTCCACCACCGCGCCAAAGATGAGGTTTGCCGTCGCGTCCACAAGGTCGTAGATCTGCTCCGCCGCCTCATTGACCTGCGCGCGCGCAACAGGCTCTCCTCTGCGTGAGCTCTCCCTCGTCACGCATCTGTTGTTTCATCTGCGCCTGCTGTCCGGGTCCGGGCACCGCCGACGGGACACGCCCCAGTCGGCTCCTGACCCTGACCGTGGCAGGTCCATGCACACGCAGCAGACGCCCCGGGCGCTCGGCGCACTGCGCCTTGCGAGACTCTGAAGCGGTTTCCGCCAGCTGGTCGGCCTCTGCCTGCTACCTTCTGCCTTGAGGCAATCGACTTTCCCAAATGGTTTTGAATCAGGTATGGCTCATGGATCGGAAGGAGGCAGCGGCGCACCTCGAACAGCGTGAGGTCGGGCGGCCCGGTGATGTTCCACACAATGCCGGTGGCGCGCTGGATGCCGATGTCCAGCAGGGGCGATGATATGGCTTGGAGCGCCGCCTCTCGCGCGCGTCCCTTGCCGCTGGCGCGCCCCTGCCCCATCAGCGACGTCCCCGCGTTGGTCATCACCGTGCGCACGTCCGCAAAGTCCACGTTGACCAGGCCCGGAATCTGCGAGGCAGGGTTCGGAGCACACGGCCGCGTCAGCACACGGCCGCGTCAACTTCTTGTCAACAAGCACCGCACTGATCATCAGAGCCTGACAGCATTATCTACAGCCTGCGTGAGCCTGGTGGCAAGCCGCCAGCTGCGAAGTGATGCCGACAATGCAGGAGGACTGTTCCTGCGCCTGGGTTGGACGTGTGACGTGGCTGCAGAGGGCATATCGCCTGAGACAAAGCGGCAGCGAGTCTGTGCGACGGCCACACAGCAGTCGAACAAGCGGCAGGGAGGAATGTTAAGTGAACTATCTGTCGGCAGCGCCAGGAAGCCCCACCGTGATGATGTCTGAGATGCCGCGCACGCCCTGCCGCAGCACATCGTCCGCCACCTTGAACGCCTCCGTCACCGGCACATTGGCGTCCACCGCTGCGGGGGGCCACGGAATTGGATGCATCAGTAGAAGGCCTGATGCCTGCATTGGCTAACCTAACACGAACACGATGTGCATAGGTAGAAGACATACATAGGTAAACAGGTAATCAGGTAAACGGACAATTGCAGGCCTGCAGGACTGCTGCCTCCCCGGCTGAATGGCCGAGCAGCGCTGGGCAGTGGCTTGCGCAGCATCACATGCCAGGCAAGCCTACAACCAACCTCACCACGCAAGAACCCTCGTCCCGTGATCGAGGTATCAGGGCAACAGCACATCCCCGCGAAGGTCTCACCGTCCAGGAGGCGGTCATTCGGGATGACGATGAGTGTGTCCACCGCTTCCCGTAGCGCGTCCACCGCCGCGTTTGCCTGGTCACAAACGGAGACTGGACGCTCAAACCTGTTGACATCCTGAGGGCAGAACTCCTGCGCAAGTCGCTTGCCTCGGGGTCTTGACACCGGCCGACTGCAGCGACAGGAAGTGCCTGCAACAAACAGACATGGAATGGTGACGAGCCGCTCGAAGCAGTAGGAGGGGTCACAGGAAACACGCCACCTGCTGCGAGCGCCTGCGGCCCTCGAAGGAGAAGGGTGTGGTCACGATGCCCACGGTCAAAATGCCCATGGTCTTGGCAATGGCCGCCACGACGGGCGCCGCGCCGCTGCCGGTGCCGCCGCCCATGCCCGCCTGCCCGACACGCAGACGGCTGGTCAGGTTCAGAGCGGTGCGTTGCATGCTGTGTGTGCAACGCCCATGAGATTTGCAAGCGGAGCACTGTCCAGCGCCACAGAGGATGTGGCAGTACCGACTCGCAGGCTGGGGAAGTCCCACCGTGACAAACACCATGTCGGTGCCCTGCAGGGCGGCTTCGATCTGCGCCCGAGACTCGTTGGCCGCTTTCTGCATCGAGCAGTGGCAGCGATTTGCGCCTTTGCGACGCCTTTGCAACAATAGGCATAGGGCTGAAGAAGCAGGCCTTGTGTGCTCAGGCAACGTGCTTGCATTCAACAATGGCATGCCCACCAAGCCAATATCCGGGTTGCCGCCGGCGCCCAGTCCCCGCGTCAGAAGCTGCCCTATCTGAATCTTGTGGGGCGTGTCCACGGGCGAGCTCGCCAGCGCCTGGTCACGGCGCCAAGAATCGGTTGCAACACCTGCAGGCATGTGGCTGTGCAGGAAGCGCACCCAAGCTTTCCCCTCCCCTGCAAGCTCCCCCTCCAGCCGAACCACCAACCAACACCTACCTGTGCGTCTGTGTTGATGATCCAAAACTCCACGCCCTGCAGCTCCGAGAACGTCATCCGGTTGACGGCGTTTGAGCCGCCGCCGCCGACGCCGAGTACCTACAGGCCATGATCAGTGACACTCAGTGTCATCTAGCGACGCCAAAATGTCAGACATGAGCTTGCAGCTTGACCTGAAGGAAGGGCACTGAACGCTTGACTGGACCCACAGGATACCTTGATGGACGCAGGCTGCGCGGACTGCGGCGCGGCAAATCTCGCGGAGCGGCTCTCGGCAGGCGGCTGATCAAGGACCGAGTCCGTCACCAACTGCGACGTGGGCGGCAGCGGCTGTTCTGCGGCCTGCATCCGCGTCACCGGCCGCATGGCCGTGGCATCACGCTGCAGTGGTGCTGGGAACAGTTTGCCAGTGCTTGAACGGGCACCATCGACGCATGCCCTCCCTCGTGACGCTGTGCCGCATCGCAGCTGGCAAGCGGTCGATGAGCCTGTGCCCATGCACGTCCGAAGCCTCATCGTGCTGCCCTCTGCTCCACTGACAGTACAGGTAGGCTTCAGTGTCCGACGACAGATCAGACGGGACAATGCCAGTATCAGGTTGTCGCGCGTCGACGTGGTGCTGCTTGCAGCAGCCTTGACACAGACCTGTAAAGCGATCACCGTGCTGCGATCAAATCTTCCGCTGCACCTGCCCTGCGAAAGTGCACACGGCAGTGAGGTGTTCTGAGCGTCCCGATGGTCCCTGCATGCAAAGGCATGCAGGCTGCGGAGTCGATCGCCCGCAGTCTGTAGCAAATCACGTCAGCTGCAAGCCAGCATCAGCACCAGCCAGGTCTTCCTGCCAGCTTTGACCAGCGCCAGTGCCATCCTCACCCCTTCTGCTGCACACCGATTTTCGTTGCATCAGAGCGAGAGCAAACGGTGCCTCCGGCAGAAGGGGTGTGCGATCATTCGAAAAGCTTTTCCGAAGTGTCTGAGTCGATCACAGAATGTTTCGGCCGGCCGCGGGCAGGGTGGTGCAAAGGCTAGCCGCTTCTGCCGTCGACATCCATGCCCTTGCGAGGTCCTGCAATGGTTCGCACCTAGAGCGGCTGCTCGTCAGCGTGGTGGAATGCAGGCAGCCATCGCCGTGCGGCCATGTGTGGTCGTCGCAGAGCAGCCCAGCCAGGGGTTTCGCTGCAGCAGCAGATGACGATGCAGAGACACGAGAGGTCGGCAACGAGCAGGTGCGCGGTGCTCACCGTGAACAAGGGCTCCGCAGACGTTCATTCTGAAGCCTTTATCGGCCTGGGTCGGTTTGCACCCGAGTGACGTGCATGAGCCCACTCCTGTCCCCCGCCCGCAGGTGCGGCGGCTTGCACAGGAGATCATGCAGCTGTCCCTCCTGGAGGTGTCCGACCTCACGGAGATCCTGTCAAAGCGGCTGAACATCCAGATGCCGGCGATGGGCGCCATGGGGGCGGCGCCCGCCGCCGCAGCGCCGGCTGCTGCGCCCGCAGAGGAGGTGAAGGAGGAGCCCAAAACGGAGTTTGACATCAAGCTCACGGGGTTCGACGCCGCCTCCAAGGTCAAGGTCATCAAGGAGGTCCGCACGATGACCAGCCTGGGCCTGAAGGAGGCGAAGGAGCTGGTGCGCATTTCCTTGTACACCTTGTGCACCCCAGCTCCCTGCTTGGCATGACCCCAGCCCTGCTTGTCATGCACCAATTTGCAGGGTCCCATCTGCTCTCAGGTCTCTGGCATTGCGTGGCAGCACCTGCCATAGCTGTGAGGCTTGCATCTGGTCCCAGATACGGAGGAGGTGGCCCACTCGTCGTCGGGGGACTCATATCGTACTTGTCTGCTCTTGGGATTGGCTCCGCACAGCAGTACAGCACATGCCGATGCTGTGAGGTATGCTTGTCAACACCATGTGATGCCCTGAAAAGGTTGAGAAGGCGCCGACGGTCATAAAGGCGGGCGTCAAGAAGGAGGAGGCCGAGGAGCTCAAGGCAAAGCTGGAAGCAGGTATACCTGTTGTTTCCACTTGCAATTCCTAGCTTGGATGCAAATGAACACTAGTAGACTGCCCCGTCAAGAGCGCCTGGTTGCACAGGATGCGATTGAATCCTCATCACATTCTATGTCATTGTTGTACTGCTGACGAGTTGTGCATGTGCCAATTGCAGTCGGCGGGAAGATCTCGCTGGAGTAGAGGTGTCGTGAGCGAGCAATAGGGTAGAGGGACCTCTACCTGCGTGCGCCATGCAATCGCAACGGTGCGTGTAGGCAGCTCGAGCAGCAGCCGCTATCAGTTGCACAGAGCGCAGAGCAAATCAGCAGGCTCGAGTGTGCGCCGTCGGCGCACGTGATGAGCGGTAGCGGGTTGCAGCTGCAACCTTTGGACTGCAGAAGTGAGGCACTATCGGTGGCGCCAATGGGCTGTGTAACATTCGGGATTGTTTGACACGCTGTCAATATGCACAACTCCCCTCAGCGACAACCTAACCCTTAACAATTACCCGTGATACCTATGCGGCAGAACAGTGGCCGATGGTTCATCGTTTCGAGCTCGCCGATCATCATCGGAAGCTCATCAGCCATCAGTGGCACACGGAGAAGGCCTGCGCACAACAACGAGGACACGTCCGTCAGGATCAAGTATGCTGTGAGCACAGGCCAGTCGCACCACTGCTCAAGGTTGATATCTGCGTCCTTTTCATTGGCAGCATTTTCTCCAAACTTTACCGCCATGCTGCTGAGAAGAATATCCTACACATGTTCAGCACCTTTGCCTCCCATTATAAGGATATGGATAGCAGGGGAACCCCGCTTGGCGCGCCGCTTTGCCGCCGCATCGTCTCATTCCCGTGGCCGCTTCTCGCGCTTGCGCCCACGAACACCCGCGTCCACAATGAAGAAGTCGACGGTGGTGGCGGGCAGGCTTGGCGACTTGTACAGGTGCGCCCGCCGCTGGGCGCCCTCCCAGAAGAGGATCACGCGCGTGGTTGCCTGGTGGGCCCAGCTGTCGCCTGCGGCGTCATGTTGCCAAAAAGGGTCAGGCAGCAAGGACTGAAGCAGGCGAAGACACAGGAACGCATTGCGGTTCTGGTCGCCGGGTGCGCCCAGCTGTCGCACGTGGTGATGGGCACGTGGGTCTGCTGCAGACACAGGAATTGTGCAAGCAAAACTGCTGCGTGTCATCATGCATTCCCTGGGGGGTGCAGCCCTCCCGGCTTTGATGCTGCTGACGAGCTGGCACGGCAGGACTGTCGACAGCGTGATGCACAGCGCCGCGGCGCACCCAGGGCAGGGATGAGCTTCGAGCCGCCGCCCTCCTCCGCCATGGTCGTCGTGATCTGGTTCGTGAGCACCACCTGCGCAGGAAACTGCGTCGTCCCGTCGGGCCTGCCAGCAGGTCGCGAGTGGCCCAGAAGTCGGCGCGTCACAAGCCGCGGCAGAGCGCTTGGCTCTGAGGCATAGGCACGGCAAGGCACAGGGGGTTGGTTTCGAATGAGGTGCGGACCGCGATGTCTCGCACTGCCGCCAGCTGCATGAGGCGCTGCCCCATGTCCGCCAGCACCCGTGTGCGGAGGCCCATGTCCGAGAAGCCCTGCCGGAAGGGGAACGTCACGCTGTCCACCACCACCAGCCTGACCTGCGCTCGCGGATAGCACCCGCATGGAGTTTGATGTCGAGGCGTAGGCCTGTTTCCCGAGACGCCTCGAAAGGGAACCTGTAGATGCCTCGAAAGTGAAAGCACTGGCGCCGCAGAAACTTGACGTCCGCATGAGAGGCAACCTTGCCGTTGCCCGCCATTGAGTTCGAGGTTCCAGCCGATGTTCGCACCGCCGGGTTGGCGTCAAGCAGCTCGGGCAGCATGTACACCGCCGCCAGCAGCTCGGCGTGGTCCTTGGCCCGCACCACATGGATGCCCGCCAGCAGCCGCTCCTGTGTCAGCTCCCGCGCCTGCACAAAATCACAAGAGGTTGCACACAGGTTTCGTGAGAACGATGCGCTCGAGGTGCACACTCGTTGTCGCGAACCCTGCGAGTGAAGTTGCGAGATTTCAGAAGGCGACTGGCGCAGGAGGCTTGCAGCATCTGAGTGCCGGCAGGTTTGGCGCGCTTGTGCCTTGTTGCTGGTCTGCGACCCACCGCAGCCTGCTTCTCTGCGCTGCTGCTGTGTCTGGCGATCTTCTGCAAGTGCTCGGCGAAAGCCGCGGCCATGTCCGCCACCCGTTCCACCATCAGGCTGCCCTCCGTGTCTGCAGCCACATAGTTACGTGGAGCTCGACATCGAACATTTCAACGCTGTCAGACCAGTGCCGTCAGCTCACGCATACAGGCACCTGGCCCTCAGATACTGGGGCCGTGTGCAGAGACGGATCTTACCGATGTAGATGGCCTGGCCGCCGAGCCCGCCAAAGATTTTTGGTAACTGCACATCGACGGCCAGCTGCATCCTGCAGATGCAGGACGCCCACATCGGTCAGCTTTCCGCACGTGCCACTGTAATGTTGAGCAAGGAGTGTGACCCCACCCAGTCCGAGCTCACCCGAGTTGTGTCTTGCCCACGGCCGGCACGCCGCCTGTATGCGCAGGCCAAGAAGCATCACACCATCAGGCAAGAACGCGCACTATGGTGTAAAATGCAGCCATGTGCAAGACGGTGAGGCAGCGACTACGAGGCTGTGTGAATGCTCACAAAACTCCGCGACTTGGCCGGTTGCGATGCCGCCGCCCAGTGCACTGTCCAGCTCCTGGCAAAAGCTGACGATTTTGCGGCTGCGCGCCTCTTTCTCAAAAATGGCCTGTGCGGACAGACCTCCTGACAGCCAGGACGTGAAAGGACTCACGATGCGCTGGAGATTCACATGAGCCAGTGGACTGCACCCACGAGTAAATCGTCCGTGGGGGCGCCGGCATTGAGCAAAGCGTGCACAGCATGGCGTACCCGCAAGATTGAACATGCGGCCCACCGAGGCATTATGGACCCACAGGACCTCTGCTGCGTCCTCCGCTGACATGACGCCGTCTGCGCATTCGCCATGTCCCGCCTTGTAAGTGTTGGATTTGGAACAAAATCATCATGCGGCAGACGCTTGCGCAGGATCGTATGACCGGCAGACCTCGTGTCAGGTCCGACGCTGTGATACCATCGAGGTCAGCAGTTGTCCGAAAGCCTTTGTTTAGCAGTTGCTGACGCAGGGAAGGTGGGAGCTGCAGGGTCGCGACGTCTCGCCGCGGCGCCGGCATCTGTTGCATTGCCGTTGTAGTTCAGATCGTGGGCCTGGCAGTGTTATAATGCAGCAGATGATGCCGTCGACAACAGCCACGCCTTCAACAAGCGAACAGCGCCATCGATGCGAAAGAGTTCCCTCTAGAGATTCGAATTTGCTTGAATGGGCTGCAGGCTGCAACGTCGCCACGCACTTGCCGTGTGCACAGCTTTGACGACCAGCATGTCGAAAGGCGCAAAACCTGGAACGTTGTATTATGGAAGTGCAGCGACACACAAATTCGGTAGCTCCGACATGCATGCGGGGGCGACAAGCATGCAGCTGAGGTTGGCACCAGCTCATATGCAGTTTACTGTTCAAACTTTTGGCGGCGAGCAGACAGCTCAGATCGACTCAGCTCACACTAGTGCCGAGCTTCGGCAGCGAAAGCTGGCAATCAGGCCTTGAGCTGGGCTGTGGTGTGCAGCAATATTTTGTCGGCTTCACATGCTGATCGCCGCCGTTCGTTGAGTAGCCGTGAGCCTGGCTTCGCTTTGTCAGCAAGGCGAGCCCCACATTCTCGCTTTGACTCTGAGGTCGCACATCGGCCGCCGGCCTGCACCGGCTGCGGACATGCAGACGCACTGGCGGCTTGCACTGTTACAGGGCAGTCAATTGCCGGCTGAGCGGCGCAGTTCTGCAGGTATAGTGATGTGATGCTATCTCTAGCGCTGCTGTGTGCTCAGCTGGCATATAATAAATTTCCCCTGGCTCATGTGCAGGACATGTATGACATGGCTGCATGAAACGGCGCAAGGGGGCCTCCGACGACAGTGAGCGACCCGAGAGAAGGCATAAGACAGTCCAAACCTCGCAGCCCCTTGCCAATGACGGGCCGCAGCCCTATGCAGCGGCACTGCAGGAGTTCGACGGCGATGCAGAGGTAATCTTTGGACTCATTCCTTGCAGCAATCCATTGTCGCAACAACACGACGGCTCTCAGCTACTGTCATGTGACTGACATGGTCGTGCACTGTGCAGCCGCTGCAGACTTGGATTGGCGTCACGCGGCACAGTGCGGAGGCATGGCGGGCCAAAGTGCAGATCCACGGACAGCAATTTTTCCTTGGCAGAGCCTTTCGCACTGCCGAGGCCGCCGCCAGGGCAGTCGACCGGGCGACCATCGCAATTGAGGGGCGGGACGACATTGCGACGAACTTTCCTCTGTCATCCTACCCGCCAGAGGTGCTTGCAGGCTGGCAGCAAGCTCCGCGCTCGGTCTTGTTGGAGCTCGTCTTTGCACACTGGATCACGAAGCGCATAGTTAGCGGTCAGATGCAGCGCTTACAGGCAGGCTGCTGCATTGCGCAGGAGGATAAGCAGCTCGCGGGGCCAGAGCTCGCAGACTTTCTGTCGGCCCTCCGCAAGCAGGTGAGAACCTCTCCTGGACAACGTAAGGTCAAGCCGGCTTCCCGCAAGTACCAACCTGGCCAGTTCGCACCAGCAGAGTCCACATCTGCGTTTTGCTACAAGCAGGTCAATCCTGAGGGGGTGCCGGGGGTGCCGCATGTTCCCGACAGCGAGGCACGGCGGCGTGGGAACACCGCTCGTCGGGCGGTGCTCGACAAGCCGCGCCGCTGCGGCGTGTGCGCCGCCTGCCGGCAACCCTGGCTGCGAAGGGTGAATTCAACGAAATGCAAAGCATTACACTATGCAGTGCATGGCGCGGGGTAGCCCAAGTCTCCGGCAAGGATGGCTGCAGATGATGTTGTGGGACTGAGGCGATAAGAGGTGGCTTTTGAGGTCGCTCTTGCAGGTGTGGGCCTGCTTCAGAATGGAACTTCACGCACGTCTCACAGGGCTGCGAGGCGGTGGTCGCTCAGGTGGAGGAGCGGCGCGCGCGGAGGCAGCGCGCTCCTGACTCGGGCGGCGCCGCAGCCTACGGCGATGGCGGCGGCTATGACAGCGACGACACCTGGAGCCTGCCGCTGCCCAGCGGCCTGCCGCGAGCCGACGCAGCGGTGCGTGAGATCAGAACCTTGCAACAGCAAGAGATCTGCAGTGCAGCGTCGCCCTTGCCTTTCGTTACCCAACCCTGGCAAAGCACGGAGCGGATCGAGCTGACCTGCGTAAGCCAACTGGCTTGCTCCACATCCGGCAATACATCCTCATGCCCAGCAGTCCTGCTACCGGGCTCATGTTCTGGTGCGTCTATTGGCAGGCCGCCGAGCGGCGCCTGCGGGAGCGGTCGCAAGCGCTGCGCCAGCTGGCAGCGCCGGGCGACGCGCAGCAGCTGTCGCTGCACCGGGTGGAGCCGCCGCTGGCCCCCGTCCGCTCGGCGCAGCTGGATCACGGTCTGGCGCTTCGGTGGGCGGCCACTCAGCGGGCGGGCGGCGCCCAGCACACAGCGGCAGCAGCGCCTGAGGATCCCGGGGATGTCAGCGGTGGCGGCAGCGGTCTGCCGCAGCCGCCGGCCTGCAGGCTGTGCGGCGTTGCGGGGCACGCAGCAAGGGGCTGCCCGCTTGTTAGGGTCTCAGAGCAGGTATGGTACACTACTCTGACATCACAACTGCATTTCGTTGTGCCTCGCCTCGAGGGCCGGCACCCAAGGCTTGCAGCAGCCACTTTCGGCTCAGGGAACCTCGCACCTGTGCTACGATGCCACAGCCTCCACATCAGCGTGCGAGTTTACATGGTGTGCAGGGGGACCAGCAGGCAGCGGGTCTGACGCGGCGGCTGGACGCGGTGCCGCCGGCGCTGCAGCAGGTCATGGCGGACATGCAGCATCTCGCAAGCGCAGGCGCCGGGCAGCACGGCATGCTGGGGCGCGGCGCCGGTAGCGCGGAGCACAGGTTCTCGCCCGATGCGCTGGTGGCGGCGGGCCTGATGGTGTCGGAGGCCATGCAGCGCTTCGGCTGGGGCGAGGGGCCGCCGCCGCCGCCGCCTGCCGCGCCGGCGGCGCCGCGAGATGCGGCGCCGGCCGACGACCCGTAGATGCTGCGCTTGGCGGCAGGACGAGTTGACTGACAGAGCGAAGCAGACGGGCGTTTGGCGCCGCGTGCAGACACAGATGCAGTCCAGGTGCGTGCAGAGGCTCCGATGGTTGCACCGTCATGTGGCTCTGTGGCGCAGCTGCCGTCACTTCGTCAGCAGCATCATTTAGTAGCACCATGACACGCGTCTACTGTGACTTCTGCGCTGCAGGTATGCATGGCGGTACCACCTCGCCAGACAGCTGCAAGCTCGGGCCACAGCCTGTGAGTGACGTCCTGTGCCAGCCCGCATGTTCAGTACGAGGTGTTCGTGGTTTCGTTCAGAGGTTTCCTCGTTTCGGTCAGAGTTGGAAATAGGTAGATGTGGTGGAGTTACTGAAGCTGCCTAAACCCCAGCTAATCGCCACTGCACCACCCCTGTGTTTCCTCGTGCATGGCGAAGCAAAGTGCTGCAGCGCTCTTGTCATTTCTCGATTGAAAGCTCAGAGCGTTTGGTGCTCGCTCGCGCAACGCTTGGCCACTCCGGACAGGCTCGCCAGCGCAAATTTTGTGGAGCTATTCTGTAATTCGAGGCCGCGCCATCGGTGCTGCCTCACAAGCGGAGCTGCCTGCTCAGCAGAGCAGTTGAATTGAATCTGGGATCCCAGTCAGACACGCCTGAGTCGCCATGGAGGGCCAAACGCCAGACGAGCTGAGGAGCAACCTTGAGGAGTATCGGGCACAGAAGGAGCAGGTGCGAGCTGCCGTAGAGAATGTAGACAACGTTGGCACTTGCGACTCACACTGCCAGGGCACAGAGCATTTGCACCCAGATTCAATTGCACGCGACATTCCTGACACGCTGCGCTTTCCGCACCCGCAGGTGGAGGAGCTGCTTCAGCTGGACGCCAGCAATGAGGAGTACCAGGAGCTCAGCAACAGCCTGGCCGAGGTCATCGAGCTGACGGAGGACCTGCTGCGAGAGGCGCAGCAGCAGCCCGGTGGCGCCGCGGCGGCGGAGCAGCCAGGTGCGCAGAGCGCTTCACCTGAAGCTGCGACATGAAGCAGTAGTGAGAGACCGCGGTAGCTTCGGCAGGCTTTTGGATGCCGGACAGCCTGCCTCAACGTTCAGCTGTGTGCAGTTGTGTGCAGTTGCATGCATATTATCGCAACCCTCAAGGCGAGTCACCCAGTGCCTTGCGAGCGTGCAGGCCCCAGCCGCTCATCGCCAGAGGGCGGCGCGGCGGCGCCGGTGGCAGTGCAGACCTCGGCGCCGGCGGTGTCGTCCTTCTTGCCGCCGCAAGTGGCGCAGCAGATTCGCGCGGCCCAGCAGCGGGCGGCGCTCGCGGGCCAGGCGCCTGCCGCGTGGGCCATCGGCGCCCGGGTGCAGGCGGTGAGCCGCAGCACTCTGCCGCTCCTGCATGACGGCGGTAGCCAGTCGAAAGAGACTCGAGAAATGAGCTGCATCTGAGCTGCAGTTCCTGGCATGCAGTTGTGGGTCGTGCTATAGCAGCAGAGCTGCCTGGCTGTGCCGTCCCCGACAAATCGCATCGCCAAGTCACGGTTCTGCGGGCATGCAGGTGTGGTCAGGGGACGGGGAATGGTACTCGTCCAGCATCATTGGCGTGTCTGCCGCCGGCAACTTCATCGTGTCCTTCGATGAGGACGGCGGCACCGAGGAGGTATGCGCTGCACGGCAGAGTCGTGGGTGACGCTCGGATCTCCGAAATACATTATTCTGTGCACACATTTGGAGCAGCGGCACCAAGCGCAGGTTCGTCCGCGTGTGAACGGTGCCTCAAGAGTTTCGCAAGCGGACTGGCCAGCGGTGCCGCAGCAGTCGCTGAACTCTGAAGCTGCAATTGAATCCTGAAAATGAAACATCGAGCCCGTCAGTCAATATTCGAGCCCGAAATCTCAACCCTGGAATATCGATGCAGGTGGACCGGTCGGCGGTGCGGCAGGCAGAGGAGGAGAACACGCAGTACAGGGGGGTGGCAGCGCCGTCGCGGAACAAGGTCCAGGAGGAGCCTGTTGTTACTGAAATGCCCAAGGTAAGGGTTTTCCCTGGTGCAATCAGAACAGCAAACACGACCGTTGCTCGGCAGCGCTCTCTGGTTCCTTTTCTTTCCTCCCAGTCGGCTCCTGGCGCAGGCGTCTGCCATCATGAAAGGCAATCGTAAACCCGCAGCGGCAATGCGCCTCGCCTCGACTCGGGTCGGCGTGCGTGTGCGCAGTGGCTGGTGATACAGCCGGAGGACGACGAAAAGACGAAGGCGAAGAAGAAGAAGCTCATGAAGTCATACAAGAGCAAGATGCGCTTCGCCAAGCTGGACCAGGAGACGAAGGTGCGGCTGTGCAAATTCATGCACCTGAGTGTCCCCCAAAGCGAGCTTTCGCACTCGCCCAGTGTTCCTTCTGGCGGCCCCTGCACAAACAAACTCATGTGCGCATCATGGCACCTCCACTGCGAGGCCTGTACTCGTGTGCTGATGACCGGCGCATCTGCGGCATGTGATGATACCCCGCCAGCACAGTCAGTGGCACATCGGGGCTTCTGGGTGTCCGCAGGAGAAGCAGACGTCATGGCAGAACTTCCAAAAGGGCAAGGTGTCAAAGAAGAAGCCAAAGGGCTTCATGACAGGTGGGGCCCTTTCGTGCATTCGCGCCTGATGCGTCCAGCGCGCAGTGGTTGCTGAAGTCGTCCTGCAGCACCCTGCTGCACCTGTACTGCACTCTGCATGTCTTTGCATGGCACCCTGCCTGCGTGAGTGCGCACTCGGCATGCTGCCCAGCTCCACACCCCCCAGCTGCCTCATGACATGTCCTTGACCTGGTTGCAGCGCACAAAAAGGCCAGCATCTTTTCGGTGCCAGAGAACGGCAAGGTGAACTTTTCTCTCGCTTCTTGCGACCGAACACCGAGTTGACCGCTGCCAGCCTGACCACTTTGGGCATGTTCCACGACTGAGGGGCTCAGCTGACGCTTTGCCAACATGCCGCACAGGTGGGCGTGGTGGGGTCCGGGCAGGGGATGACAGAGTACAAGCCGAAGGGGCGGCACGAGTTTGCGGGGCTTCGAGGGGATGGCACATGATGCAGTGTTCCTCTGTCTGATCGTTGTTGGCACATCGACGTCGCAGCCCGCCTGCTCTGTACTCTAAACCTTCCTGATATAGCTCCTCTCAGTAACGCTGACATCGCTGACATTCAAGCTCATGAGCTGACCCCTCGCCAAATTCAATCCTGCCTCCGTGTCTCACACGACCTGCTGACCATTCACATGAAGCACGGCACCAGACATCCAGCGGCGTCCAGCAGCAGCGTCCTGGACCTTCCAGCGTTCATGCTGCCCAATATTGCTATAGTGTCCGCGGCAGCACAGCGTGCTGAGACGCCCCCGACATGCGCATCGCCACGACGTCACTGGCGCTATAGCGCTTGGGGCGTGACCGCCGCGGGACGGGCGGCTGCCCCGCCTGTTGCCTTGCCTCTGCCTGCGTCCAATCCTCAGCCTTCTGCGCCTACGATGCGACAGTCGCGTACAGTTTTCAGTTCCCCACCGACCACAGGTTGTGAGTTGGCAGATCCTGTCTCGCAGCTGCTGCAGATGGGTACAGATCCGGCAAGCGAGCCAACGGCGCAGATAGACGCGCTGCACAGATGTAATGGCAATGCTGCGCCGCAGCCAGGAATTTGCACAGTGCTGGTGCAAAAGAGTTCGGAGCTTGATCTCCCGCGCAATGAGCTTCAACAGCATCAGCGTCCCACCTCGTCTGCGTGCAAGGACTCGAAACCGGGCGTGTCGAAGCTGAATCCGGTGTGAGCCCGGCTGCGGCTGCGGCGCAGCACCGGGGGGATGCTGTCCCTGGGGCCCGCACTCTCAACCGCTGTCAGGGACACCTTTGCGTCTGACAGCTGGCACTCGATGAGGCTCCCGCCCAGCAGCAGGCTGCCGCTGCTGGCGGCCTCGAGAGCGGTGCCGCCGTCCGCCATGACACTGTCGTTGATGCGCACCTGCGCCGCGAGCGGGAGGAGCGCTTGCTTTTGAGGTTGTGAGAACAGCAGCATCAAAGGAAGAAGGCGCAGCCGTGCAGTGCATTCAAGTGCACCGGCCCGGCAGCCGCTGCTCTGACCACAGCCCTGGCACTGACGACATTGGAGCCTCGTCGGCTGTCTGGCAGCGCGCTTGCTACACACACCTTGTGGTGCCGCGACGGCGATGTCGACGCGGTCTGCGCACGCAGCAGCGGGCCTGGCACCTTGTACACCCTGCAGCGAACAGCAACAGCTCTCAGACTTAAAAGTCAATCAGAGTCTCGCAGCTCCGTCCTGATCCAAGCAGTCCTCCACTCCACACCCGCGTGCGTCGTTCATCGTACTCTGCGAGGGGTGACGACGCAGCATCGCATGGCGCCTCGTCCGGTGCGCACTCCGCTGAGGCGATGCCATCCAATGCTCAGGCACAATGCAGCTGCGCAGGGTTTTGTTCAGGCGGTTCAGTAGAAGTAGGCCATGGCACACCTGCTACCCTTGGACAGCCGGATGGCGTCCAGCGCTCCCTCGTACTCCTGGATGAGGTGCTCGTCGTGGGGGCGGAAGGCACGCGTGGCACCCGCTATGACCACGTGTGGCAGCAGGCACCCCGCCACACCTGCAATCCCAGGCAGGCCAATTGTCGTTGGTGGAGCTGCACCGTGTCTTCCTGGTGTGCACAGAGAGAACAGGGCGCAACTGCGCGCCGGGAACCGCCGTGTTTGGCGGTGTGCATCCCGTCACGCCTGCGCCGCCGGGGCGGCCGAGGCGTCATTGCGCCGAACAGAACATCCCTGACGCGCTGCAGGGCACTCCCGATGTGCTGCAGGGCACTGTGCTGCGCACGGGCACGGCTGCGCGAAATGCTCTGCGAGCCGGCAGACAAAGCAGCAGACAATGGGTGCAGGCCCGGACACCTTGCACTTCGCGATTTTGCAGTGGAGACATGAGTGAGGTGCGCACTCAGCAGCAAGCACAGCCAGGCGGCAGGCCAGCGCAGCAGCAGGAAGATGACAAAGTAGATGTTCCCCTGATGGGCCAGGCCCCCCAGCAGCCCCAGCGGCAGGATGTTGTAGGCGCAGACAAAGGCCAGCCAAAGGGCGATGCTGCCGTAGATGGCGATGAAGTGGTACCTCGTGTGGAACTGCACCGACAGCGCCAGCCGCAGGTTTACCTGCGGTGGCGGCACACACTGGCATTGAGGTCTGCGGCGGCAGAGGCACACGCTTTGCGATTGGCGACGCCTCGTCGTGCAATATTGATCTCAAAGATACGTATGCCACAGGCTAAAGGACCAATTTGACATGCAACACAGTGGCCACCCTCACTTGATACGGTGCACAAACTGCGCCGAGCGGCGATGCATTGCAGCGTCTGTCGCGCTGTTTCTGGCTGAGACTCTGCTCACAAATGGCGACCGTTGCACCAACAGCTTGTCCAAATCTGCCGGAAAATTCACCAAAACTGCTATTGAACTCACCACGACAACTGCGACGGTGTAACACAGCGTCCCTGTGGCCCATATGTCGACCGTCTGGCCGGCCGCGTCCGCCGCGGCACGCGGCGACAGCCCCAGCACCGGCACATAGAAGCAGACCAGGGAGTGCCACACGGCAGACGCCAGCCACAGGGTCAGCACGCGGGCAGAGAACTTGGCGTTGCGCTGCCCCGCGGCGTACAGCTGCGGCACCGACAGCAGGCTCTCCTGCGTATGGCAGCACGCATGCTGGGCGCTCAGTACCTGTTGACGGCCGCGAGAGCTGAGAGGCGAATCAGAGCCATGCCGCTTTTGGTCTGCTCTGCACAACAACCGCCAGCCTTGACAGGCCAGCAGATCGGCCAGCATGACACTGGCGCAACGCAGGCTTCCTGATGGCAGCAAGTACACCTTGGAGACGTCCTGGTCGAAGAGACCAACCACGATGACCGGCAGTGACGTGAATAGCAGATTGTAAAACGCCTGCACATTGGTACGTTTTGAAGGCTTCAGCCTCTATTTTTTCAGGCACAGCCGGGAGCAAATCATAAGTCCAGGCCGCGGCATACAGTTGCGGCAGATGGCAACGGTGACAGTGGTGAGACCACCGCCTAGTAGTTGCAATGAAACTCGTGTGTTGATGACATGTGCAAACTCAATTTCTGCTTTACCAAGCACCTGATACCAGTCGTCGTACAGGCGCTGCCCACTGAACGCTGTGTACAGGTTGAACCAGAACTGGGTCAGCGTGTACGCCATGTTCTTGTAGAAAAAGTACCTGAGCATCATCAGTCAGCCACAGAAAGCATCAGGCATGAACAGTCCGCTGCAGCGCTACAGCACCTCACTTGCAGTCCTGGTGCTCACACGAAGGTGAACACGCCATGGGTGAGCACCCACCCCCTTACCTCAAGCGGGCCACTCCCCTTGTGCGTCAGCGAGCTCCGCCTGGATAGAGTGACGGTGCAGCAGGTGGCCTTGCTACTGACTGGCAGGTGCACACTGCTCAGGGCCGCCCTCGTGTTCAGGCACATGAGGGGGGGCGCACCCCACGATGCGGGCGATGCGGGTGTAGGACCAGCGGCCGTGCACCAGCAGCAGCGGCGTCAGGAAGGAGAACTGCGCGATCGCAAAGTCCGCCGCCATGACCGCCTGCATGCCCTCCTGCCCGCTGATGCCCACGCCCACGTGCGCCGCCTGTTGATCAAACCGTTCTTTGGGTATCGCCCATGCAGCACCATGATGGATCACGACAGATCATAGTGGATCATAATGAGGCATGCCTGTGCTCGTGCACACAGGCCTCTTCAAGCGCCAGCTCCTCAGGACGCAGCAGCCATGTGTGCCGATGTGATGCCGGTGTATATCCGACTGTCCCGGATGAGTTCTCTGCCCTCCCTTCATCTGTCGTTGGAGCATCCCGAGCTGGCGAGGTGCGCCGAACTGGCGCACAGTCCCACGGGCGCAGCCGCACCTGGATCATGCTGACGTCGTTGGCGCCGTCGCCGATGGACAGCGTCACAGCGCCGGCACCCTCCTTCACCAGCGCCGTCACCTGAGCCTTCTGCAGCGGCGACACCCGGCAGCACACCACCGCCTGCGCAACACCACGCCACCCGCATGTTGGGGTTAGTTTTTAGGATTTAGTTTCAAGCTTTCGAGGGCTGGACGTCCCAGCTGGACCGATGGATGTGGGGAACCATTCCACAACCCCGCACCAAGGTGAGCCAGGAGCATGTCATCAGTTCGGATGCAGACTGAAGTTGTCGAATGCCTGTAGCCAGCCAGCCGCACCTTGCAGGCCATGCCCAGCTCCAGGAAGCGCGCCTTCGAGCCCCCCTCCAGCGCCACCGACAGCGCGCGGCCGTCAATGACGACCGCCAGGTCCGGCGACGAGTCGGGTCGCGCGCGGGTCAGCCGCGCCACGCGCGCCGCGTCATCCAGCTGCTGCGTCACCTGCGCGCAACCGGGGCACTAAGGGGGTCTCACAGCAAGTGTGCACATGCAAGTGATGGTGCGTCCGCCCTCCCACAGGACTGCACAAGCAGAAGACTGCTGCGTGCAGCCGAGCGCCGTTGATTTAAAAGAGTTACAATCAGGGATGTAGGCTCCACAATGAGGAACAAAGCAGGGCCCGCAGCATTTCCTCACGCAGGATGCACGCTGCTGATGCATGGCGAAGTGAAACACTTTGCAAGTCTCACATCCGAAGCACAGCAGTCGCACCTCCTGGTGCACCAGCGCCCGCAGGTCGGCGCAGCCGCGCCGCTCGGCGTCCAGGATGGCGTCCGTCTCGCTGGAGATCAGCAGCCGCTCCTGGCAGTTGCTCAGCAGGCTGCACGCGTAGCCAATGTTGATGGCGGTCTCGACCTTGTCGCCGGTCAGCACCCAGATCTTGAGCCCGGCTGCTCGCAGCTGCTCGATGCACTCAGGCACGCCCTGCGGCGTGTCACACTTTCTTCGCCGACATATAGGTACTTCCTGTTGACGACGCCCTGCCACAAGGCTCTGCGAACTGCCGTGCGCGAGTTGAATATGAGTCCTGCGGCTGTAACACTCCCAAGCAACACCCCCATCAGGCCTCTCTGCAAGCAGCCCATGTTGGGAGGAATCTCCGACCCCAGCAGACCGTTTTCTTGCCAGAGATTGAGCGCTATATGCACACACGAACACCTGCTGCAGCTTGTCCTCGATGGCGGTGGCACCCAGCAGGATCAGGTCCTTCTCGATGAGCTCCGCCGCCGTCTCCATCTGCGCGTCCCGCTCCTGCATCGCCGTCTTGGCGGCCTGGAAGCGCGGCGCCCACCCCGCGAACTCCGCCGGCGGCACCACCCTGCGCCCATAAACGCAATACTGGGTCGTGTCTCATTCGGTGTCTCGGACCAACAAGCCAACAGTGCCGTGCCTTTGGAAGGCGCAGCAGGCCAACAACTGTCGGCTTTGCGCTCCTCCTGCAGGTGCCGTTTTGTGGCCTAGGCAGCGTCTGAGCTGCGCAGCAGGCCGGTGTCGTGCCACTCCTCAAAGCCTATCGCCGACCGGCTGCTGGGCACCCGCTGGCAAAGCGCAGGGTGCGCAGGTCCTGAGTCCCCAGGCCTTCCTCAGCTCAGCCCCTGTATGAGAGGCGGCGTGTGCACGACGCCAGGTTCCATCTTCGCCAGCACCTTTCGCTGTCGCGCACCTGTAGGCGAGGCACAGGGTGCGCAGGCCCTGGTTGCCGTACTCCTCCAGATGCGCCTGTGTGTCATCAACGTGCTCCTGCCCCTCGCGGCCCAACCGCTCGAAGATAACAGTGTCCGCCCCCTGCGGGCACAGCAGAGGTTGTAGAGCTGGTGTACAGGCAAGCCCAGGCTCTCGCCTCTGCCCATCAGATGCGGCAGGGTCTTGCGAGCGGCCTGTGCAGATGCAGCCATCTTCTATGAGGTTGTTCGGAGAATGCTTGCTGCAGTATGCAATAGCACTGTATGTGCCGACCGCCGCACCTTGCAGTACAGCACGATGGTGCCGTCCGGCTGCCGCACAATGGACGACTGGCGCTTGCGGGTGGAGTTGAACTCCAGAACCGCCAGAACCTCGTACTCCACCAGCGCCGGCAGTGGCCCTGCCTCCCACACCTGAGAGGGCTGTCAGGGTTCGCATATCTCCGGAACGGCCACAAGCGTGTTGTCTTTGTTTCGCCTGGATATCACACAACAGCCTGCCAGCACCGCAGCCTGCCAGGTAGGCCCACGATCTACTTATGTCTTCTGCTGTGTTGGACTGGTCTGCAAGCGGGCGACAAAAGTCAACATGAATGTCACCAGTCCGCCGCCTTCTGGGCAGCAGGTGAGACTCGTGCACATTAGCGAACCTTGACGCCGTGCGGCGTGCGGGCGTGACAAAAGAAGCCGAAGACCTTGGCCGCCACCACCAGCGCCGCCTCGTCGGGTGATCCGGCCTGCAACAAGCAGCGACCGTGCTCTTGCTGCAGTTTTGGTGCCCTGCAAGAATGCAGCCAACGAGCCGGAGTGTGCCGGACCTGCGCACACTCAGCGGATGCTGAATGCTGGAATAGTATCATGGCTCTTGGTCGCCTGGCAAGCGGTCGTTCAGTGGCGCGATCCCTGCATGGCGGTCATAGGCCTCATTGAGGCTGTACGTGCACAGAAAGGTCTCGGCACCGCACCTGGTACTTTATCTCGGCGGGCGTGGGTGGGCCCGTTGGGATGACGGTGTGGCACACCGCCAGCAGCCGGAAAAACTCGCGCATGAGATGCGCGTCCGGGCCCGACTGCCAGCGCCCGTGCATCAACCGCCTGTGGGACGGCGCAGCGCAGGGTCAGCACGGCAGCCGCGCCAAAGCGGCAGCGGTTAGGCGCACGAGTTGGCAGGGCATCACGAAACTGCGGATGCAGAGAAGCGCAAGCGTCAGCTGTGCAGAGTGCCGGGTGATCAGCATGGCGCACTCGTCGTTGAAGTTGAAGGCCAGCTCCCTGACAGCGTCTGGCGACGGCGGCTCCTCCGCGAGGCACCGCCCGGCGCGCTTGGCCAGCGTGCGCTCGATCTCGGTGACGCCGCGGCCGTAACGCACGCCGCCAATGGAGCACTTGAAGAACTCCATGCGGTTGCACGTCAGCGTGCCTGCAGCACAGCAGTGGCGGGGACGGCTCTGCGGCGGCTCAGGACTGACTGCGGCCGCACGCCGGGACGGCAAGCATGCTGAAGGGGCTGCATCGTATCGGAGTCCAGACAACAGGAGATGAGACTGCTGCTGTCGGTGCGAGTCTGGACGTGACTGCCCAAAAGTCAATTGAGTTACATGGCGGACCCAAAGCTGGCACACCAAGGAAGGATCGTTCGACTCGCCTGTCTTGTCTGAGAAGATGTACTCCACTTGGCCCAACTCCTCGTTTAGGTTCGATGTGCGCGCCAGCGCCGGCATGTCCGCCTCCGCGCTGTACATCGACCGGTCGTTGTTGATGAAGCGCGTCGCCTGTGGTGATGCGCTCAACGAGCGTGTGAAGACGAGTGGACATGCCGAAGGTCTCCTTGTGAGTGTGTGCAATCGCAGACCGAAGGGCGATTCCCCGAAGCCGTCACTGCCGCCTGCCACACACGCATTTGGTTGACACCGCAAAGCTGGCAACATTGTTTGGGGATTCAGGCGCTGCGGCTCTCCCACCTGAATGAACTTGACGATCTCGATGGATACGTACAGGGAGATGGGGATGAGGCTGGAGTACAGGATGAAAAGCGTGAGGAAGTCCAGGATGCCGACAATTGCGCGGGCGTCCGGTTCGAACAGCAGCCGCGCAATGGAGGATTCCGAGCCGGAGCCCATGCGGAGGTACCAGTGCCTCTGCAGCCACAGCACATGCAGGCTGAGGGATACGTCAACGTTTCGGTGCGCATATAGCGATGCCTCTGCGAGTCTTGACGACCCGCTGCGCGTCGTCACAGCAGACACGGCTTAGTCAGTACACCGGCACATAGGTTCTGCCCTCGGATGATCATCTGCCCCCGGGCGGCGCACTGATCCGCTAGCTGCTGCAGCGGCAGGGAAGCGAGCCCAGCTCTGCAAGAACAGAGTAGGCAACACACGCACTCCGGGTGCACAGCAGCGAATGGAGCACAGAAGCATGCATGCCTTGTTGACCCAGAGCGCACTGCCGACGGCGTCGATGAGGCAGATGACCGCCAGCATGGCGAAGATGCAGAAGATGAGGCGGTCCAGCCGCTTCTCAAGGGAGCTGCGCTTGGAGTGCACGCCCGTCGAGTTCATCATGATCTGCGCAGGCGACACCCGCAGGTCACGCAGGTCATGCAGGTCTCCTAGTTGGTTACCAGGCGTGCTGCAAACCCGCATCATTGCCGGCGTGGGACGCGATCTGGCAGCCTCCCCGGGAGACTGCACTTGTGCGCTTCGTTTCTCCATGGAGTCCATCTTGAGCTGCACTAGGCAAGCCAGATCACCAAAAAGGATGCCGCAAACAGGTCACAATACAGGGATCAGCATTCCATGCCAGCGTCCTGTCGTCTGACGCACCCAAAACTGAGAACAACAGTTGCAGCACAATCATGCAGTCGACCGATCGGCCTCTTTGCCGAGACTATGCAACGCGCCTTCGTCTGGTGGCCGGTGAAGATGACGACGCCGTAGATGTGTGGCGTATTGCGCAGCATGCACCCACGCAGCAGGACCTGCACAAGCGCCCGCCGCAGCAATTGATCTCCAGGCCACGCATTTGTTGTCACTTATCCTGCACTGACCTCCTGTTGCCAATGTCTTCTGTGTGCCAGTTCAGAGTGCAGGGTCCGCATTAGCAGCCTCTGGCTCTGCGCGTCGCGGCGACCAATACCCTGAGAATCACCCACGTGCAGGTACCCAACGCAATGATGTGCCAACAGAGTCCCAAACCTGGTTGGTGGACAGCGCCAGCTTCTGCCCGCCCAGCACCAGGTTGCCGGTGAACGTGTACAGCGAGTTGTTGGGCTGTTCGCTCTCCACCGCGGCGCCGCCGCCTGCCGCCAGGCCGCCGGTACTCTTCGGACTGTAGTCCCATGTGTCCGCCAGTGCCTGCAGGCGCCACAATGGCGACAACTGGATCGGACTGCCGTGTGGCCAATCAGGCCGACCTCGTCGTATGGTTTCCGACCTAATGTTTTGGAGGGCGAACAATCGCCTGTGCATGAACAGCTTCGGCGACTCGTTCCTGGCAAGGTATATACGTCTTTTCAGCTGCACAAGTTGCTGCCTCGGGAAAACTCGCCTTCTTAAGTTTGAGGTTGGTCTCGCCGTCCAGGTTCATGGTCTCGATGTAGCAGATGCCCTCTGCATGCACGCTGCTGAGGAGCACCAGGTCCGCCGGAAACACGTCGCCATCCTCTATCTGCAAACCCATGACACGCAATCTGGAGCGGTTGCGTGACATGAAGCTGAAGAGCCATCCCTGGGCACGCGCGTTGCTGAGCAGCATCAGGTTTGCTGGGGAAATGTTGCCGTCCTCCACTAGTGTGGCAATTTGTTCGTCAGAGTGTCACTACAGGCTGGCACCGGGACGTTGGGTTCAGGCTGATCTTGTCACTCGTCCAGCAATGAGCATATATGCATTTGATGTGACCATGTCCCTTCAGGCCTGCACCCGCTGCCGCACATGTACGCCCAGTGCTTGAGCATCCGCCGCCGCCGCCTCCCCGAGACCCGCCGCCACGGCTGCCTGCGGCAAGCTGCGCAACCTGTGCTACGAGCAGGGAAACGAGCAACCAAGCACCTTGACGATATCGCCGGCCGCCACATGCTGCCAAGCCACCGAGACGAGGCCGCCGTCACGGACCACCCAGGCCGCGGTGTTGTTGATCTGCGCGCATCCCGCCCAGAACCTTAGTCACTTAGTGGGGCCACTACGGCCGTCTGTAGCGCCACCTCACGGGAAGGCAGACTGCATCGAGGCTGCATTGCAGCACAAGCAAGGGGTATCAGACTGCACCTCGACATCTTTGGTGTGCCGCTTGTGGTCCTCCAGGGCCTCTTTGAAGAGCGACACCGCCAGCACGATGGCCAACGGAAACACATTTGTGTACGGGTTGACGGGGCTGCAGGGCACGTATAACAGGTTGGTTTCAAGTTGATTTACGTACCCAGTGCGCGGAAGCTTGAGAGGGGCAAGGGGGAAGGGCATGCTGCATGATGGAAGCACCTGACGGGCGTGCAGGAGAGGATGGCAATAAGCAGGAAGTAGAAATTTGCCACGCGGCGAAACTGCTCGAACAGCCCCTGCGTTTCACGTTTGTTGATCTACAATTGCTCTCTTATGATCACACAGAATGCTGACTCGAAGCGCATGCCAGTTCACCTGGGTGCCGTCACAGCGCACGTGCCCACCTTTGGCAGGAACGAAAACCAGGTGTACTTTGTGGTCCTGATGGCATTGTCCTGTGGCATGAAGGATCGAACTCTTACCTACTTCGTCACTTACATAAAGCCCTCCCCCAATGCAGTTGCAAGGTGCGCTGCTGTGGTGCCCATTACCGACCTGTGTCAGCTTCGCCTTGACGCCAGTCCAGCCTATGGGTATCATCCAAGTCTCTGAGGCTATAGCCCGAGGCATCATCAAATTATCCAAAGCCTCCCATCGCACGCGCATCGCGCCCGCACAGCGCCGAACCGCAGAAAGCAGGTGCAAACTCAACGCACGAACTGACTGAGTGGTGTTCAGGAGCGTCCGAACCGCAAATATCAATGTGCAACTGGAAATCTGCGCTATAGCAGGTTACGCGCAAGTTAACGGCGCTTTACGCGCAAGTTAACGGCGCTTTGAGCCGCGCTGCACGCGGCTTTGACGGTGTTTCGGAGGTTTGTGAGAAAGCCACTGCAAGTCAACATGCGGTACAGAAAAGCTCTTGGACGGCAATGTGACACCCATAATGCTCATAAGCTGCGCCATTTCTGACAACGAACCCCGGCGCTCCAGTGGTCAAGCTCCAGCGAATTGGGGACTGTCGACCCGTTCCCGGTGAATGTTGGTCAGCTCACGTGCCCAGCGGTGGCAGCAAACGTTCGCCTGCTGCTGGGAAGTCATCTTGCAGGCCTGGAGGCGATTGCTCGTTCCTTGTGAGCAAATCGCGCTGTGCGTCCCGGCGAAAGTGTAAAACTGTGCTGTAAGAAATCTTGCACCCGATTCATCAAAATTACTCCGCTAATTTTCCTGGCAACAACCTCGTAAGCAGTGTCATCAGCATGTGCTGTTGAGGAGGACACTGCGCAATGGAGGAGGTTGGGCAGGTGAGCTGCCTTGCATTACAGGGCAGCGCCGCTCCGTGCCCGTGCGCATGCATACGCAATGCATCGGCAGTCCTGTCAAGCATGCTTGTGCATCCACAGGCTCTCAGCATGTGCCTCTGCCTTCGCAGGCGAACGCGACGGCCTGCCCCTGGCACCGCTTCTGGGAGCAGGCAGCGGCCAAGGGCCTATCAGCAGCGGCGATGCGGGAGCACTATGACACGATGCAGACCGCCGCCGCCGCCAGCCCGCTGCTGTCCACGGCCGCCGCCGGCGTGATCATACCTCTGCTGCTGGCGTCCTGCACGGCGAAGGGGCGGCGAGTGGTGCTGGCGAGCCTAGACACGGCGCTTGCGTCGTTCCTATTGGTCTGCCTTCTGGGCGTCGTGCTCGGGCTGCCGTTCGGCGCCCTGTACCTGCTGTGGGTGGCAGGCGGCTACATGCTGCGCTTCATCGTGGCGTCGACTAGCCTTCTGTGAAACTGTAGGTCTCAGGTCGCATTCAGCTAGCTATCAGATGGCGCTGTCACTTTCGGCAACACATGGCGCTGCCGGCAGTGCCGGTACAGTAGGCGCCAATGACCATCGGCGCATTCAGACGGTCCTATTGGAGGATTGAGATGTAAAGATTCACCCAGTGTTTACAGGACATTGCTATTGATACAGGCAAGTTGCATTTAGAAATTTGGATTAGCTACCTGCTGTTCACTCCTGCTGCAAGCCGTCCCGCCCCTCATATCTGTCTGCAGCACAGCTGGCATTAGCGTATCTCCATGCAGCCAGCAGCGACATCTGGACGAAGTGGCTCCAAAACGTGTGCCACGCTGCGCAGGCGCTACTGAAAGAGGCTCTGTATCACCGCTTGCGGGTCGTTGCCATGCACCAGCAGCAGCTCGATCACCTGCATGCAGCAGCCCCAGCTGCGTCAAAAGATGTCGACCCGGTGCATGGGTCCGATGAGCTGCGCAGTGACCTATCAGCGGCGATGGCCTATCCAGCCTGTGCATTGCGCTGACCGCTGTGCACACAGCTTTGTGGCTGCACACTGCTCTGTGCACACTCCTGTGTGTGCGCTGCGGTGGCGGCTGCACACGGTGTACCTCAAGTGACGGGAGGTCACCACACCTGCACGCGCGACATGTTGGTGAACTCCATGGTGAGCACGATGTTGTCCTCGGTGACTTCGCCGTCGTCGCCGCCGTCACGCTCCATTTCGTCGTCTTCCTCCTCGTCCTCGGAGTCCAGACCCGCGTCCTCGCTGCCGCCGGCTAGCACGCCGCCCGCTTCTGCGCCGCCGGATACAGCAGGTGAGGGGAAGCCAGACAGGCGCGTCTGAGGAGACTGCACCGACAGAGGCGGCACGGGAGACTCTGCATGGCAGTCGCGCCCGACAGCTTTGATGCCGGCGGCTGCATGCGGAGCGACTGGGGAGGTGAGGGGCTGCGGCGGGGTCCATTCCGCCGCACCGGGAGGCGGCTGCGCCGGCGCGGCGCCGCCGTCGACGCCCGCACGCAGCGCTGCGATGCCGAGTGCGCCCTCGAAGCGGTCCCTGCACCGCTGGCGCTGGAAGTACGCCGCGTGCGTCGCCAGCAGCGTCGCCAACAGCTCCACCAGCCGCGGCTCCTGTGTGCAAGCAGGGTTCAGGGTTTTCAGCCCCGAAGTAATCAAAGCCTTTTCAAGGGATGAAGGCGCAGACCACCAGATGACACAGCGCCCCTGTTCCGCAGCCGCGGCACTGGCAGCGTCGCTAGCAGCTGCGCCAGCCGCGGCTGCTGCGGATGTCACGCTCAGCTGCACTTCACGCAGGCCTGACAGGCGCGGCGCCTGTGCACAAGGAGGGGCCTCGCGGTTCGCCGCGTCATCCCAAGGCAGCCTTCGCCGGGCTGCAGAGCCAGCAGTGGGGACCGCAGCTCGCCTGCAACCCGAGAGCATCGCAGACCGACTTCTGCAGGCTGGCGGCGGCGGCAGCGCGGCTGACGGCGGGCGGCCCGCCCATCAGGATGGCGCCCATGGCCGCCTTGACCTCGGCCACTAGGCCCGCATCGCCGCCTGCCAGCGGCGACAGCGCGGCGCGCGCAAACGCCAGCGCCTCCTGCTGCCGGCCGGCCTCCACCAGCGCGGAAAACTGGCAGCGCCGCACCTCGAACAGCACCTGCGCGTCAGGGGTGGGGCGAAGATGTTCAGGACCTTCTGCTGTCATGCCCCCTGCCGACGCCTCCTGCGACCGGCTGCCTTCACGAGCGCCGGAAGAGTAGCAGCGCCGCACCTCGAACAGCACCTGCGCCAAACAGGGGTTGCATCCTATCTTGTCGGCCTTCGTCCCCCTTGCTTCGCCACGGTGTCTCCTCACGGTGTCTAGGCTGGTGCAGTGGGATTGCTCCTGGAGCCTGTGCTGCCAGTTTTGCTGCGTGTTTCCTGCTATGCGACAGCTCCAGGAAGGACCCTCTGAGTCGGCACCGATATCCTATTGCTATTTCCGGTTGCTGGCGGCCATTGACGCCTGCCCCTATCAATCGCATCTTCACTCTGGCCGGAGGACCTATGGGGGCGTTCTGTCTGATCCTATGCGACCCCCACAGTGCGTGCGCGCAGCCGCCTTGCAAACAGCCGTGCCACCTTCGGGTGATTGTCGGTGAACTGGTCGTCCAGGCGCCGCAGCTCGGCCTCAACATCGTCAAAGCGCCCCGCCTGCGCCGCCTGCTTCACTTTGAGCGCCGCTGCGAACTTCTCCGTCGCCAGGCTGGCCGCCGCCGGCGCCGTGCCGTCCTGGCGGTGGGAGGCGGCCCATTCTTAATTTTGGAGGTCAGGTCGGCAGGGACACCATCTAGGCATCGCCGGTGTGCCTGGGTCGGTCAGACTGCGATGCGTCTCGTCTTGTGACCGGTTTCTGGGACTGTCCAAAGTGGGTCTGGCCGTGGCCCGAAGCAAGAACTTTCACACCGAGGCCCTGACATCAGCATGGCCGCCATGCCTCGCAGTATGCAGACCAAGTGCACAGTACAGGGCGGCGAAAGTCGCAATGAACGTCCCCCAGCACAGCAAACCGAACGCGTGGCGCACCGCTGCGCCGGCCACAGGCTGCTGGTGCGTGTGCCAGCGCGCCAACTTTTTCGGCGGCGGGCTGCGCGAGCGCTGCCGGAAGTCTCGGCTGCTATCCTCGCCCTGCTCCTCTCGCGACGCTGCCACATGACATCGAGACCAGATGCGATGGGATCGACAGTTGAGACGAGCCAGGAATCCTGCTGGTTACGCTTGCTGCTGACCACACAGCATTAGTCCGCAGCCATCCGAATGCGACGCTGCCGATGTAGCAGCAGCTGCAGTGGGTTGAGCAGAGGGTGCTTGAAAGCGGGCAGTGCGGCGTTCAGGCAGATGAAGTCGCGCACCGTTCCGGGAGGGGCTGGTCGAGCGAGCCGAGGGCCGCTCCGCCAAGGAGTTTGGCTGCGCCTCGTCCTCCCCTGTGTCCATGGGACTGTCCAGCGGCGCGCGCACCAGGTCCCTGCACGCAGGCAAAGCGGGAATGCAACCATGCCTCGGGCCTCCCAACCGAGGTACAGGCAGGCCAGGATGGCTCGACGGCGACGCTTGCGCCACACTGACCAGGCTCCTACCCGACAAGAAAGCTTGCTCTTGTGTTGTTCAGATGAATGGGATTGAAAGGAGAGGAGGGAGGTCCAATGCTGAGAGGAGAAAACAGTCTCTGTACGATGTTGACGTACGATATGCACAGCAAGCGGAGCACCTTGAAACACTGGGACAACCCTGTGCAGGTTTATCTGCTCTGGCGACAACTTTGCGTGTCTGTCAACATGCCCACCTGGACAGCGCATACTCCCAGGCGAGCTCCTCCAGCAGGCCCGCATCGAGACGGAAGCAGCCCAGCTCAGCTGTCAGCGCCCGGTCCACATTGCCGCCCGAGCGCTTGAGCGCCGCTATCGCGTCCTCCCGCGACAGCTCCGCCGCCTGAGTGGGGGGTCGCAAGATGTTTGCAAGTGGAAAGGTCCATTGCAATTCAGACACTATGCAGTCTGCAGTTGACACCCGAGGGACGTTTCTCGATTCATCGTCGATGCCATATGGTCGCTGTCTCATCGTTGCCAACGCCCCAGCCAAAGTGATAACTGCGTTTGCATTTATTGTACTGCGCTGGATCGTGGCAAATATGACACTTGCGACCATGTGGCCCAGAGACGCCAACACAGCGTAGAAGCCCTAGCGTAGTGCATATCTCAAGGGTATGGGGGGAGTAGCCGTCCCTCGACAGCATGCTGCGACCGCGCCGCTTGCTGCGGCAACTCCGGCGGCTCCATGGCCAGATCATGAGGCCGGTCTCGTCGTCAGGTGAGGCACAGCACAGAGACAAAGACATCAGAAGAAACAGGTAGACAAGCACCTGGCTCAGGGCCTGGACGGCTGCCTCCGGGAAGCTGCCGCTGGTTTCCGGGTGCAGCGGCCGCGCGGCGCGCTCCGGCAGCAGCAGCTGGCCGGCCAGGGCGCAGGCGCCGCTGCAGCGGTGCCCCCCGCGGTCGCGCATGCCGTGGAAGCTGCGGGAGGTGACCAGCAGGTAGCGCAGCAGCGTGGAGAAGTCCGAGTCGAAGCCGCCTGCGGGGGTGCAGCGTGGCAGCATGAAGCGCAGAGGAGGAGCCTGTGTGAGTTCTGCCGAAGAGACTGGCAAGGCTTCCGAAGAAAGATGTGCGGGGCGTGCATGCAGCCCTGGCTGCACATCGAGGCAAACTGCATTGCATGCTCGCCTGTCTATCGGACTCTGACACCGGCGCACATCTGCCAGTTGCGTTGCAAAGCTGGACTGCACAGCAGCAACTCCTGTCCAGCACAAACAGCGAGCTGCAGCAGGCCATCACCGCTGTCGAGGCAGCCTTGCGGCAGTTCTGCGCCGTCCTGCACGGCCGCCGCCTGCTGTACATCACCGACAGCAAAGCAGCCGTGCTTGCGAGATCTCCATCATGCCGGGCACGCCCGGCATAAAACAGGACCGCCAGCATGGCTGCTTTGAACCCTCTGCACCAGCTGTTGGACCTCTGCCGCCTCGTACAGCACTGCACCGTCAATGCCTGCTGGAACCAGCACCGCATAGCGGACTCGCATTACTCACTCACCTACGGCCTGCTGCAGGGTGCCCGCCAGCACATCCGCCAGCTTCTCCCGCTCCGACGGGCGCCACAGGCCCGCCACCGGCGAGTCCGTCGCCTCCTCGCCGAACAGGAACGCCAGCATCACGCGCTTGAACTCTGAGTAGGCCTCTGGGTAGGCGTCCAGCGCCAGCGCCGCCAGTCCAGCCCGCACACAGGCTGCGCGGGGTGGAAGGGATTCCAATTTCTCACTTAAAACAGGCGAATCCCAAAGGTGATTTAGGCAAGTTGAACGGTTTGACTTGAAACAATTGGAAATGTTCACCCTGCAGGGAGACTCTTGCGTGTGCCGCACGTGAATGCGGAGAAGTCTGAATGAATGCAGAGAAATCTGCGAGAGACCTGCAGCGGAGTCAAAACCAGGTGCCACGACAAACAACCCAGGCGAGGGCATCGTAGTGCAGCGACGCAGCCCTTGTCTGCACATGCACTGCCCACCCCCGTTGAACAACTGCCCCACCGCCGCCCACCGGCAAGGCCGTCCAGCACATAGGTTGCGCCCAGCAGCAGCATGCAGGCGGACCAGAGCTGCGACATGCTCACCAATGGCCTCGATGCACGATTTGCGCCGCAGCACTTCCACGAGCTCCTGCTTTTTCAGCTGGAACAGCAGCCGCTGGTCCTGCGCAGTCGCAAAGTACCCTTGTCAGAAGGAAGGTCGAGACTGCTACGAGTACAGACTGATTCCCCAATTCACGCTCTGAGGCTTGCAGCCAAGGCGGCAGCACGGCGCTTCCCGTTGCTCACCCTCAACCCGCACGCCACACGGTTGCGTAAACCTCGATGTAACTCGAGCAGCATGCTTCAGAAAAAGCTTCTGAGAGGCGGGCCTGCAGCGAGGTGGCATCGTTTCTGCCAACCACATGCGCATGCGCAAAGGCATGCAAATTGGGGGCTCTACGAGGCACATGCTTTCTGGAGGCACGCCTGCAGGACGGTTGCGTCCACAGCGTCGGCGGCACGCAGCCCGCCCTGCACGTCCGCGCTGCGGATGGCCTGCCGCACCGCCTCGCAGTCGCGGCGCGCCTGGCGGCCGGCGTCGCCGTCAGCGGCGTCATCGCCCTGCCATGCCAGATCGCAGGTGTGCTGTCTAACTCGCAGGAGGGCTAACGCTGCATTAGAGCAACACGCGCATTGGAGTTCTGACTCTGATCCAGCCGCAGATACAGTCACACGCCAGCTGCTGGGGAATGTAAAGGGTGAATGTTCTGCAGCGCAGACCGGCGCGCACCTCAACGATGTCCTCCACGACCATGTACTGCCGCACCAGCGTGTCCAGCTGCGCCAGGTTTAATGACGCCTGCTGGCCCTGGCCCGCCGGCGCAGCGGCCTGGTCCTGGTCGCCGCTCATGGTCTGCTGCCGTGCGTGCGCATCCGCTGCTGAGCTCGCTGCAAAGGGGTTTCTGGCCCCCAGGCCGGCGGGCATGGATCGGGAGCAACGCAATCAGAGAACTGGAAGCTGTTTCAAGACCGGTTTCTCCGCTCAGCGCGGCCTGCTGCTGCAGGTCTGCGAGGTGCACTAGGGCAGGCTAAGGAAGAGCCGGGTTGCCGACCTCCAATAGATTTTGCCAAGCTGATGCAGGCGCTGTGGTATCTCGAGAGGCTGCAACGACTGACAACTTGGACGACTGATGCACGCTGCAATGACAGAGAGAGGCAACCTGTTTCGCGAGCAATTCCGAAACAGGCACGTGTGCGCATGGCTCCCGGTCATCATGCGATGTTGCGAAGCACATTCTCATGTACTGGTATCTCATGGTCTCTTTGAATCACAATCAAAGCCAGCCGAGGCTGTTGTAAGAGCAGCAGCAGTCATAGCCTTGTCACGAGGATCTCTGCGACCCAATCACTTTGTCTTGGTGCTCTCACAAGCGATGGTTTTGCACATCGACTCTTGGGCACTGCTCATACGATAACAAGGGAACACAGACAAGATGAACGGCGGCTGGCGATACAGCGTCGCAATTCCTTCTTGGACTCAGGCCTCGCTGGAAGACGAAGATTCTGTAGTGGTAAGGGCACGTTGCAGACATATCGTTGTTATTACAAAACGTACTAAGCAAGACTTTGGCTTTGCAGCGACGCCCTGTCATCTCAACAATGCTGCTCGTATGATCGTGCTCCTCACCAGCGGCAGCACTGTTCTGCCCGCAGTTCTACAGGATCGAGGTCAGCATCATGCCGCCGGAGCATCACGGCGAGCCTCGCACGCGCAGCGTCCTGCGACGCTTCAGCCACTTCCAGAAGCTGCAGCGCATGGTGCGAGCCGTGCCGCGGGCGCACAAAACTGATTCTGATGGGCTCTGCCTTATTAGTGCGATGCACGCTGCTGATAGTGCTTGAAGGACACCTGCTTAGATGCGTACTTTGACTGGCTTGGACGTGATTGCCACACAGCTCAATGCAGCACTCTCAAGGGCTGTCAAGATGCGGCCTTTTGTCATTCAAGTGCTCACCTCCTTCCTTCGCTGACGCACGCAGCTCAAAGAGGAGCTGGGCAAGGAGGCGGTCGCAGCGCCGGGCTTCGCGCCGCGGTGGACGCCCTTCAGCGTCTCCAAAAAGCCGGAGGCTGTGGAGCGGCGGCGGCGCGAGCTGGAGGCGTGGCTGTGGAAGCTCATCGCCGAGCCGCGCGCCGCCCGCTCGCGCATGCTCAACCAGTTCCTGGAGCTCACCGACGCCGCCCGCATGGCGCGGTGAGAGATCTGCGACATGCCTGCTGAGACTGATAGTGGTGATTAGCTCACCGATGCCGCCCGCATGGCGCGGTGAGGAATTCGCTAAACCCCTCGGGTTTGGGAACCCTGATTGCGGCAAGGGTCATGATCGCAGCGGCCGCAGTCGCAGGGCAGGCGGTGATGTGACAGGCAGCACCACCCGCAGCGCGAGCGTTGGCGGCAGGCGCCCACTGGAGTCGACATGCCTCGCTGCAAGCGCAGGGTGCCGCAGCCGTCGACGGCGGGCGATGCGCGGCCACCGTTCACGCCGCCGGGTGCGCTGCGATCAGGCAGCGCCGCCAGCGCCGCAGGCTTCCCGGCGTCCGAGGAGGCGCTGTCCGACTTGGACGACACCGCCTCTGACACCTCATTCTTTGCGGCAGGTGCGCGTCGCTGCTGCCAGATCGGTGTGCTGAGTGTCTGGGCAATGACACGCTGTGCCTGCATCAGGGAGCTGCATGCAAGGGACGATGCATCATCAATTAGGTTTGCGCTGTGAACGACAGGCTTGTAATCGCTATACAGGCAGCAGCAGCGCGGGCGCGGAGCCGCATGCCCGATCTGCCGGCGAGCCCTTCCCGCCGCACCCGGGCGAGCCATTCGGCGACAGCTTCGGCGGTGGTGGCGGCCGCGAGGCCCCGGGCGGCAGCCCGGCGGGGTCCTCCGTCGCGGAGATGCGGCTGGGGCTGCGCGTGGAGCACCGCGGCAACATCCGGCGGTTGGTGCGCACGCTGCAGGAGCGGCTGGAGCGCGCCAGCCACGACCTGCAGGTGCGGGGCTGACTGGCTGATCGCTGGACAGTTTCGTGAACAGAAACCCTGCAACAAGGGCACGATCGGAAGCAAGTGCGGCTCGGCACTGTGAGCCTACAGCAATATGGCATTGCGATCCACAGGCCTTACTTGGCTCTACAATAATCTGTCTGTGCTGCTGATGTCCCACTGGACATGTCCCTCGAACAAGGGAATCACTCGGTCCATCTGGAAGATCATCCATTTGAGAGTCTGTCAATCAAGCGTCCTGTCAATCGAGCATCTGTCAATCAACTAAACATTCAAGCATTGTGGCAATGCACACAAGCACGAGGCCAGGTGAACAGTTTGCGAGGCCAAACCCCAAACCCCACATTCTTAAGGTTTCCTCACGGCAGGATGCGGTGGAGACCATGCGCACGGACCAGGAGACGAAGCGGGGCCTATTTGTGCGCGTGACGGCGCTCGAGGCGCTCGCGTCCGCGCAGCCGGCGGGCGGCGGCCCGCAGGAGCCGCATTCGCTGGTGCCCCCAGGCAGCGACGCCGAGCTGGGAGGGCTGCTGGCGGCAGAGCGCCGGCGCAATCTGGACCTCCAAAAGGCCAGGGCTTGCAGCTGCTTTCGAATGTTGGCCGTAAACGACCCTGCAAACCATTGAAAGTGCAGGCCCGGCAGCATGCCGCCTCCTGGCACAGCGGACATGTCTAAGCCGGTATCATGCCCAACTGTCGGAGGTATGTGCACCTGCCGGAACCTGCATCGTGTATCGCGGGCTTGCCTGTCCACAGAGGGGAGACGCCATATGTGCTACATGGCTAGGTGGAGGCGCGAGGCAGTCGGCTGTAAATCATAGTTCATCGGCTGCAGGCACTGCAGGACGAGAGCGGGCGCATCATGGAGCTGCAGGAGCAACTGGCATCGCGCGCGGCGCAGTGGCCAACAGCGCCTGCCGATGACAGCGGCGTGGATGCGCGTGCATCGCAGCCGGAGGCCGCACCGGCCGCAGATACTACATCAGCGGCTGCATCAGCAGCTGCAGCTGCGCCAGACCCGGTCACATCCACTCAGGTGCTCGATTCACACCGTTCAGTCCCATGCTCGAGTGTTACCAGCATAAGCAGGCAGTCTGCAGGGGCAGCTGACGTGGCGCTTGCAAGTAAAGCTTGGAGCAGCGTCCAGATACGGGTTTCGACAACTGCCACATATTTCACCGACTGCGCGCGCTGCCCAACCTCCAGAACATGCATGCGATGCGCCCTCCTCCGTCGTTGCTCCCGCAGGGGGCCGAGTCTGCAGCCCAGCTTCGGGAGGCGCAGGCGCAGCTGCAGGCGGCGCGCTCGCAGCTGGCGGACGCTGAAGCCCAGAACCGCGCAAAGCAGAAGCTGCTGGCCAAGGAGGTCAGTTGTTCAGCCACGCCTTGCGCATCCTGCTCGCGATTCGCCGGTCCTGTAAACTCCCCGAGCTGCTGTTCCCGGGTGTAAGCGACCGGCTCAGGTTACACCTGACAGGCGCAGTCGGGGAGGGCCAACACGCAACCTTTGCAATGCGCATTGCACCTTTGCAATGCGCAGTGCATTGCGCCTGGTCGACGCCAAGCCGGCGCTGTGTGCAGGTCAAGTCGCTGCGGCAGCAGCTGGCGTCCGCAGTCGCAGCGGCGGGGGCTGCCGCGTCGGCGCCCGCGGCAATGGAGCTGGGACCTGAGGGCACAGCAGCAGCAGCAGCAGCAGCAGCAGAGACGGCAACGTTGGCGCCAGCGCCGTCACCAGCGCCAGCGCAGGCGCCCACGGCAGCCCCCCTGCAGCACAGGGTGCTGCTGGCCGAGGTGGCTGCGCTGCGCCAGCGGCTGGCGGACTGCGCCGTGGAGTCCATGGCGGCGGCATCAGAGCCGGGGCAGGACGGCGGCAGCACAGGCGAGTGTCCTACAAGCGTTCGCAAACAACGAGAATGGCAAGTTGCAGGGTTGGGGGTGGAGGTGGGGAGGGGCAGGAGAATCTGGGGACCAGGGAGGAGAGCAGCAGCTGAGCGGTCGTGATGTCAAATATGCGTCGCGGAGTCTGCTGCGCTTATCCAGCTAGCGGCAGTGTCACCTCAAAGGGCAGATTCGGTCCGTGGCGTTGACTTTGCATGGTGGCGCATGGTCCTGGACCGCTCACTCTCTGTGTTGCGCCGTGCAGCCGGCGAGCAGCTGCTGCAGACGAGCGACGACCGCATACAGGCGCTGGCGGCGGAGGCGTCGCTGCTCGCCGAAGACCCGGGTATGTGGTTTATATATCATGTACCCCTTCTGCTTGCGAATGTGCATGCGTGCCTGAGCGCTAGTTGCGCCGACAGCTGCCGTTGTCTCTGTCGGCGCCCAGTTGAATTCGACTGCAGGCTCTGTGGCCTTCAGAGGCTTGCAGGCCTCATGTGCTCCCGTGCACCCGCAGGCAGCTGGAGTGAGGAGGAGCGGCAGATACGGGCGGCTTTCGCGACGGTGCTGCAGGAGAACGCGCAGCTGCACAAGGCCGTTAATGCCGCCCTGCGCGCCGGACACCCAGGCAATCTTGCCGGCGCTTCCAATTCTCAGGCGAGCGCAGGAGCTATTGAGCCGGCTGAATAGCACCGCGACCCAAAACTCTCACGCGGTCCTGACAGTCGACCTGTTGCCCACGTTCATGATCTGCACGGGTCCGCTGAGTGCTGAACTTCCTGCGACACTGCTCCCAGGCTCAGCAGCGACAGGACTCTGGCGGCGCCCACTCGGTGTTCAGCCGCTTTGGAGGCGCCCTGGGCAGCGACAGGGGCCAGAAGCCTCCGGCAGGCGCCAGCCCGCCAAAGGACGGCTCCGCCTCGGCGCAATTTGCAGACTTCAAAAGCCGGCTGTCAAACCGCTTCAAGTCGGCTTCGTCGTCAGAGGCGCCGGACAGCTCGCAGCAGGGCGTGTGAAAATTTCATGATGCAGGGCATTTGGTGTTCCAGAGCCATTCTAGGCACTCACGACACCCAAGCAATATCCGTCTTGCGATGCTGCGCAGCTGCAGTGGAATGAGGGCGTTGCCAGAAAGTGCAGTGTGGTTCGAGGCCTCCATTTTGTGGGACATGTGAAGAGTTGGAGGTAAAGAGATTTGGAGTGAAGAACGGCCACATATTCCTACCCTAGCGACAAGACATTTCGGCCAATAACACCGTGTGCTTTGGCCGTAGTTTCGAATTTCCCCAATGAATACGAGGAGTCGGGGGTAATTCGGCCGTCGGGGCAATTCGGCCAATTTGGACCTTCGAGCCTCTGCCGTGTAGAGGAGACTCACGCAGTGACTGGCACCCGGCAGGTGTATCCTCACTATATGTGTCGATCGTATCCTAGACGCACGGCGCACGCAGCGCAGGCTGATGGCGCTGTGCCGGCGCCCAACAAAGCGTCCCCAAACCTGCTTGGCTTGAAAAGCCTTGCCGCTGCTCGGTGGCCTAGTCTACGGCGTGCTGCCGCGATACGAGTGGCCTTTCACCGTGCGAAGCGGTACAATAGGAATGAAAGAACAGTTTGGCACAGCTGCTGGAGCCGCAAGCCGCAGCGCGGAGGCACACGTGCGGCCGGTTTCCGACAGGGGGCCGCTGCCGGGTTTCGCGAACCACAAGCACATCAGCACTTGCGGCGGTTCTCAGCCCCGCCAGCACTTGCATCCAGTACCATGATATTCATGTAGGGCATCATACAGTGCCGGGGCGCTGCGTGTGCACAGGAATTGGACATGCCCGCCGACATGGTTCGACCATTGAGCAGCACGAATGGCGCTTGGATCATGGCTGCAGACAACAGCTGCTCGTATGAGCGTTACATATATGTTACCAAAGCATTTGAGGGTAGCAGCGCGGCGTCTGCTGCCGGTATGCGGATAGCAGAGCGAAAATCGGCCGAATTGCCCCGACACATGAACAATGGGCGTTCGCCGGGGGCGAGACGCGAGTTTGATCAGAGTGCTCGAAAGGGGCCAGTCGAAAGGGGAGCAGCCAGGTCGCTAATAAGGCAGGCCGAGGAATGCCAGCACCGGGCAGCACCCTATAGCGAAAACGGCTACATCAAAATGACACACTGCAACATGCAGCAGCTGGCATGGCATGCTCATGCTATCAGATCGCAGGACTCATACAGATAGCAAACCGGCACGCTCCCAGGACACTGACGGCTCGGGGTCAGGAAAAAACTCATGAAATGTGCAGGAGAATCAGGGCGACTTGAAGTTCCACGGCGAAAGCGCTCGCACATCAGTGCAGAAGCCTTTCTGACATCTGCTGGAACAAGCACGCGCAAGTTGCCGCATGCAGCTTGGCTGGCGAGCATCCCCAGCCTGGACATGAACAGGCCCCCTCGTACTTGGCAGGGGACGGGTAAACTTCCCCACGCACAAAAGTTACACCTTTGGCCCAATTTTCCCCCGTCGTTGATGCCTCCGAAACGCCCCTTATGCAACCTGCCACAGCGCGCGGCGGCTGCCAGCTGCAGCAGCCGTGCAACCTGGCTGCGGACTGCTCTGCAGCCGGGGGGCTTCCGAATCACAGTCTGCGTCTGGCATCCACGAATATCACCCTCGTTTTCATACCTAGCAATAAGTACTCAGAATCATCCCCCGTTCTATGGTAAATCGTACTAAGGGCGCGGAAACGATTCTTACATCAACTCGCCAAATCTTTCCACGCCGGCTGCCGGGGCGCCGTTCGGTCGGCTGGCCGCAGCGCGAGGCGCCTGCCTCACGCAAAGCTCTGCAGACTGACCCAAGGAATAGCTGACGGACCACGGAGGACCCGAAGACGCAGACTGACACCGGCAGCAGGCGTAAGAGGTTTCCCGTCGACGACTCTTAGGGCAAAACTCGAGTGCATAAGTTCAAATCACCGAAGGTGATCAAACTAAAACGAATTTGGCGCCCCCCCCCTCTTCTGGACATGTTTCAGTACAGTACATACAAGGCTCAACCTCTGAACGTTGTAGTAGGGACTCCATTGGTCCCCAGCTGTTCAAATCATCTGGAGGTGAGCGATTCGGGGCTCCGAGCTAAAAGTTGGACCCCAAACAGCAGCATCTGGCCAAATTACCCCGGACTCCTCGTCGCCTTTGAGTGAGCCGAAATGCGTTTGCCAGACGGCCTTGACAGTTGACAGACTTTTCAACGTGGGAGCGCGAGGACCCTTGCCCTCCACTGAATCACGGTCGTAGAATAGGCCCAACCTTAAAGCATCGATGGATAATCACCTGTGCAAATTTTCCCAGGATTCCTTATGACGTTCAAAACCGGTGAAATTCACGAACTTTGCAACGCCCCGTGGATAATCAAGTAACGCTTGAACAAGAACATATTACACAGCATATTGCATCTTCCATGCAACGTTCATACCCCGGCTAACATACCCAGCTCCATCAGAACCTGGAAGTCAAGCGCCGGTGGGCGTCGTTAGTAGTGCCATGGGGGACCTGGCGCGAATCCGACGTGACGTTGTGTTTTGCTCAGCTTGAAGCACCATAACAGCTGGCTGGATGATGGGTCTTTGCGTGATTCACATCGCGCCGGAAGATGCGTGCAGAGCAGGGTTGGCAGTAACCGGATGTTAGGTCCGGTTGAGATTGGCGGTTGACCCAACAGGGGTTGCCAACCGGATTTTGCCGGTTACCTCGCCCTTTTCCCCCAAATCCTTCGGATATGGACGTTTCTCGCCTCGCTGAACGTTTCTGTCTGTGTTTCGAGCCTCTCGGGGCCGTTTTGCAGGTTACCAAATTGTTCGTGCGAATTGGCACTGATTGGCGTGCACCTGACAACACTGGACTCCCAGATGGGCTGCAAGGTGCAGCTGGTGATGCGCAGCCGTCCGGGGAATGCTGCACATTATCTTCGGAAGTGCTAAGGCTATGCAGTGGCACAGAAAGCAGATTTCTGCGCCACTCCCCCCAGCCGCAGCCATATCCCCTGGCGGCAGCTAGAATCCGCTCGCCTTAGAATGGGAAACGGTAGCCAACCCGCAAATCAACCGGAATCCAGGCCCCGGTTGGAGGTTGGCAACCCCGGTTACCCGGTTAGGACCAACCCCGGTTACCGGTTGGTTGCCAACCCTGGTGCAGACCTCTACAGGTATGAGCCGCGGTTGTCTGTGTGGTCTGTGTTGTGTTGCGCGCTCCCGAGGACCCGTGGGCGTCTGACATGCACTCGAGACAAACCCAAGCGCACAGACGCCGCTCAGTGAACTTGGAAAACCTGTGTTGCGAAACCTGCCGAAGGCTAATCGGGGATTGCAGTGGCAGGGGTTCGGTGTCTCAGTTGAGAGTGGAAGGCTTACAATTGTGAGCGCATTGGGCAGCTCTTATACCCACAACACATGCGCTTTACGACAAGCATCACGCGCCCATGATCCAACGCCTCCTGCGAGCTGCACTCGTATGCTGCGAGCTGCAGCGTCATGAACACGAGCTACTCATAACCTTGCATACCCTAACGGTACTAACAATACCGTTCCGAATGCACTAATCTCAACACTCCCACGCGGGATTGTTCAGTACCGTTCAAGCATACATCGTGGACGGGCTTGCCTAAGTGTCAGTAAGCTTGCATAGTCTTCTTCGCCAGCGCTGCTGTGCTTCATCAGCCCATTCCGATCCCATCGCAGCACAGCTCGAGCTTGCCTTTTGGGACGGGCTTCGTCAGCATGTCGGCGAGCATCTTCTCAGTCTTCACATACTGAAACTTGACGTCTTGGCGCGCCACCCGCTCGCGTGCGAAGTGATAGACGACGTCGATGTGCTTGGTGCGTGACGAGGCCATGGGGTTCTTGAGCATCTTGATTGCACTCTGGTTGTCAGCGAAGATGGTGATCGTCTGGTTGCCCAAGCCGAGGTCGGCTAGCAGCTGCCTCAGGTTGATCGCCTCCTTGACGCTCATGCCGGCCGCCATGTACTCGGCCTCGGCCGTGGATGTAGCAACGGTGCTTTGCCGCTTGCTGAGCCAGCTGATTGCCCCGCCATAGAGCATGAACACAAAGCCAGACGTTGAGCGTCGGCTGTCCAGATCTCCAGCGTAGTCAGCGTCAGTGTAGCCGATTATGGCAGGTGGGCGTTCGCTTGCCTTGTAGTCATTGAAGACGATGCCCTTGGTCTTGGTGTTTGCGACGTAGCGGAGTATGCCCTTGGCTGCGCTCCAGTGCGCTGCGGTAGGCTTCGCCATGTACTTGGACAGCACGCCAGCAGCGTGCGCCAGGTCTGGCCGTGTGCACGTACTGAGGTACAGGAGAGTGCCCACCAAGTGCGTGTAGTGCCCCGCCGTGTCGATGGAGAGGGGCTCGCCGTCGTCGGCGGTCAGCAGCGTGCCGGGAGTCAAGGGGACGCCGCGCGTCTTGCCGTTGACCAGCCCGTAGTGCTGCACCAGGGTGTTAGCCAGCCTTTCCTGGCTTAGCTTGATGGTGTGGGCGCTTCGGTCGCGCTCAATCCTCATGTTGAGGAAGATCTTTGCCTCGCCGAGGTCGTGTGCCTCGAACCAGTTGGTGATGGCAGATTTGGCCCGCATGATGCAGTCCGTGGTGGGTGCCGCCACCAGCATGTCGTCCACGTACACGAGTATGTACGTCTTGTCGCCCCTTTTGTCGGTGGAGGTGTAGAGACTCGGGTCCGAGGCAGATGCCACGAATCCAGCCGCTACCAGCGACTCTTGGAGGCAGAGGTGCCAGGCTCGCGGGGCTTGACGCAGTCCGTACAACGCCTTGTTGAGCCGGCAGACCGTATCAGCGTCGCCATTGCCGTACCCCGGGGGTTGGTCAATGTACACTTCTTCTTCAATCTTGCCGTTGAGGAAAGCCGTCTTGATGTCGAGCTGATGTAGCTCCAGGTCCTCTTTGGCGACCAGTGCCAGCAGGCAGCGGAGGGTTGTGTATTTGCCCACCGGGGCAAACACTTCGTCGAAGTCGATGCCCTCGCGCTGGCGGAAGCCCTTGGCTACGAGGCGCGCCTTGTAGCGCTCAATGGAGCTGTCGGCGTTAAGCTTGATCTTGTAGACCCACTTGACTGGAATGGGCCTTGCGCCGGCTGGTAGCTTCGTCAGCTCCCATGTGTTGTGTGCGGAGAGGGCGGCCAGCTCCTCTTGCATCGCTGTGAGCCAAGCGTTGGCTTGTGGGGAGGCGACGGCTTCTTCATAGGTGAGAGGCTCGCCGAGTTCCGCGGTGGCGGTGTAGCCTTGGGCGTCCAGTGCACGCCGAGTGGGCTGCCACGTGCGCCTTGTGCGGCGTGTGGGCGCGTTGTTGGCGTCGTCAGTGGGATCCTCACCGCTATTGGTGGTGTCGCTTGCGTCGGCATTGTTGACGGCAGGGACGTCCATGTCGGCAGGGGGTTCCGTGCCGCCGTCGGTGGAATCCATGTCGGTGGGCTCCCACGCGATTGCCGACTCAGTGGGAGGCTGCGCTGCCCCTTGTTTCCCACCTCCCTCGTCGAAGATGACATTTTCGGAGATGACGATCTTGCCTGTATCAAGGAGGATCCGGTAGCCAATGGTGTTGGGCTGATAACCAACGAAGCGTCCACGGTTGGTGTGGCTGTCCAGTTTACGCCTCAGTGGCGAAGGTATCAGGACGTATGCGGTGGCGCCGAACACCCGCATGCGGCTCACGTCGGGCTTCTCGCCGTAGAACAGCTCCCACGGAGTCTGCTGCCCGTTGGCCGTGGGGGAGCGGTTGCGGATGTAGTTGGCGGTTGCGACGCCTTCGGCCCATGTACTGGCGGGCATGCCAGTGTCCATAAGCATCGCGCGTACCCGGTCCATGAGGGTACGGTTCAGCCGTTCGGCCGCGCCGTTCTGCTCCGGTGTGTAGGTCATCGTGGTTTGGTGAATGATGCCCTTGCCTTGGAGGTAGGAGGCGAGGTCCTTATTGACGTACTCGGTCCCGTTGTCGGTGCGTATCGCACGCAAGCGCCGACCGACTTGCGTCTCCAGCTCGTTGATGACGACGATGGTGGTGGCCGCTGTTTCGCCCTTCGTCTTGATGGACTTGACGACGGACAGCCTTGAGTAATCGTCCAGATAGGTGGCCACGTAGACCGCCCCGCCCAGAGAGGGCTCTTGCATTGGACCTTGCAGATCCATGTGCAGAAGTTGCAGCGGCTCGCGACTCACGCTTGGCGATGGCGGATGTGGGACGCGCTGCTGCTTCGCCTTGATGCACGGCTCGCATGTCAGGGCTGCCGCGCCCGCGAACTCCGCGGCGGTGGTCTTCATGCCGGTCACCATGGCCTTGGCTGACAGGCGCTGGAGGTTGGTGTAGCCGAGGTGGCCGTATCGGCGGTGCCACACCTCCGGCGTTTCCACGATGGCGGCTTGAGCGGTGGGAGCCTTGCTCACGCTCTTCACTCTGGGCGCCTTGTGCGCCGCCTTGAACGGCTGGTGATGAAGATCGGCTGAGTCCTCGATGTGGCCCAGGCTGTACACACCGCTGCCCGTGCAGTCCGCGCAAGCGATTTGGTTGCTGCCAAGCTCGAGGTCAGCACCTTGTGGGGTGAAGCGCACGTTGACGCCGGCGGCGGTTGCACGCTTGACTGACAGGAGATTGGCCGATACGCCCTCGACGTAGAGAACGTTCTTGAGGGTGATTCCCTTGAAGCGCCGCCAGCTGGGCGGTAGGTACACGTCGCCGATGGCGGTGACGGGAGCGCTGCCCTTGCCGAAGGTGACGCTCATCGGCTGCGTCGGCGGCCGGGGGTTGTGCAGGCACCCATAGGCGTTGGTGACGTGGTCGGACGCGCCAGAGTCAAGTAGCCACTCATCGCGGCTGACGGTTGGTGAAGCCGACAGTGCCACATGGTTGGCTGTGGGCGTCGCGACGGCTGCGAAGGCCACTGTATCAGTGCCTGAGCCGGGTTTGATGCGCCCGTCACGCCGGCGGCTGCGGCAGTCGCGGCTGAGGTGGCCCTTCTTGTGGCAGTTGTAGCACTCACGTGTCTCACGTGTGGGCGGCTTCTGGGGCGTCTTGTTGGCGGCTGTTGGTCGGCCGTGTTTGGTGCGAAACGCGCCGAACGCCTGGCTGTCCTGGGGAAGGGGACCGCCTTTGAGCCGGTGCTGCTGCTCGACGTTCAGCAGCATCGGGATTGCGTCATGTAGGCTGACATCACTCGCGGTGGTTGTTAGATTGACGACGATGTGGCCGTAGTCGGACGGCAGACCAGTGAGGATGTTGATGAGCAGGTTCTCATCATTGAGTGCGTCGCCTGCACCCAGTAGCTGGGTGCGGAGGGTGCGCGCCCGTGCCACGTAGGACGCCACGTCCTCGTCGTGCAACATTTGCAGGGCGGCCATCTCCTTCTTGAGCATGACGCGACGCGCCCTATTGCTCGCCTGATAGGTATCCTCGAGCGTCTTCCACGCCTCGGCGGCTGTCTTGCAGTCCATGATGGTGGGCAAGTGTTGGTCTTGTACCCACATGTAGAGGTACGCGAGTACCTTCTCCGAGGCCTCGTCGCCGGCTTCGTCTGGCTTGGCCACGGCTGACCAGAGGCCCTTGAGCCGCAGTTGCCCCTTTGCGCGCAGGCTCCATTGGAGGTAGTTTTCGGTACCCAGCTGCTCAAAGCGTGTACCGTACTGTACCGAGTCCGTCATGACGACGTCTGAGTTTCTTGCAAGCTTTTGCGTGCTTGGCCTTCACCAAGAAACTCAACCAAACGTTGTTATCAGAACGTTTGCTTTCACACGTTAATTGCGCGTTAGCGTGTGAGGGCCCATAACCTGTTGCGAAACCTGCCGAAGGCTAATCGGGGATTGCAGTGGCAGGGGTTCGGTGTCTCAGTTGAGAGTGGAAGGCTTACAATTGTGAGCGCATTGGGCAGCTCTTATACCCACAACACATGCGCTTTACGACAAGCATCACGCGCCCATGATCCAACGCCTCCTGCGAGCTGCACTCGTATGCTGCGAGCTGCAGCGTCATGAACACGAGCTACTCATAACCTTGCATACCCTAACGGTACTAACAATACCGTTCCGAATGCACTAATCTCAACAACCTGTCGTGTAGCGCATTTCTTGGTGATCGATGCACCGCAGTTATGGGTGCTCCACTGGGTCCGAAGTGCAGAAGGCGAACGCTTGTCGTTGCGAGCACGCATGCACACGTTTGCGGGCTTAGGGCAAAGCTCTGTGGTCCCAGCAACGCACTTTGGGTTCGACAGGGCCGTGGCACGTATGCAAAACGTCTACCAGTGCGGCATGCGGCGTGGCGTGTTCCAGGGTTGCACCGCACGGCGCACGCGTGCGCACGCGCACGCGTTCCGCACGCGTGCGCACGGCCGCACGGCTGTGAGCACTGCCGTGCGCACGTTGTCAGACGCTGTCAGACAGTGATGTAATCCAGCTAGACAACAGTTGCCGGCATGCTACTGCGGCTGCAAATGAGACGCAACTGCACATTACCGCCGTTCAACATGTTGCACACTTCATGTCAACGCATAAGATATATGTACAGTGAGGTTGTATGCATTGTTTAGCCTGTTATGGCCCAGCGCAGCCTGTTTCTTCATTCCCCTGGGGGATTAACATAAGCAGCCGTGCGAAAGTGCCGTTCCCTGCCGTGCGCGGTGCGCACGCGGTGCGCACGTGTGCAGAACGGCCGCACGTCAGTGCAAAGTGACGTGCGGTGCAACCCTGGCGTGTTCAGCTTGGACAGCCGGGGTAAGCGGTGGTGGGGGCAGGGAAGGGGGGGCAGGGTGGGATTTGGTGCCGGAAGGCACAGAAATAATTTGAGAAATACAGCTTGTCGAAGACAGCGCTCGGAAATCTTTAGTAAAAGGCGAAGCATGCACGGCCGGGCAATCGCGTCCAGTTCCATAGTCTCGGGTTGTCGACTGCTGGAACGGATGACAAGGGGGCTGGAGGTCGACAGAACTGGCGAGTTGTTCGCAAAACTGGTTGTGAGAGGCGAGGAGAATTCACCAGAGTGCCGCGGAAAATCTGGCGGGAGTGAATTTCCTCCATCTCGCAAGACTTCTCATTGCCCAGTCCCATTCGGCACATCTCACACTGCTGAACCCTCGACATATCTTGTAAGCTTTGCCATGCACCGCTAAGCGAAGAGCGAGTGTGGGCAAGCGTCGGCAAGATCAGGGTCGGGGCCGTACTAAAAGGCGAAAGATTTGTACGGCAACAGAGCTGACCTCGCCGTTAGATTGGACGGAAAATATGCCAGTTGAGGTCCTGAGCGATTTCGGCTGTTGAGGTGTCCAGTTATGGGTCGAAATGCCCGCATTCTGTGCTGAGGCTACTCTGATCCGAATCGTCCCTGCAAGCATGTTGCTAGCGTTGGCAATCTGTGCCATGAGAAGGCGAGAAACGAGTAACATTAATACGAACTGAAGTGCTGCCTCCGTCTGTGAGCAACTTGCCGCTCCGCAGGCCGCTGAGGAAGGCCGCCGAGAAAGGCCACTTGCGCAACAGCATGGCACAACCAATGATTGGCCGCCAAAACAACGACCGGGTGGCGAAAATGTTTCTGTAATATATCTGTCTTGTGTGTCAACACATGGGAATCGGTGGAGCTGAGTCTGGAATCACAACTGGCAAGCCGAGTAGCCGAAGGCGGAGCCATGTTAGAGTGAGCCAACTGCGGCAGAGGGGCTGGTCAACGCTGCTGTTGCGGCAGGCAGTGCGGGAAGCGAGGCGGCAGTGGGGTTGTGCGGGGTCAGCGCCGGTATTATTGGTTGCTGAACGCTGAAGTGTGAGCCAGCTGCGGCACCGGCGTCGGGCGCAGCCGCTTCCGTGGCAGGCAGTGCAAGGTTTGCACAGTTGGGCATAGAGGCTGCTTTGACCGAGCCCCACGGCCATGCACTGCACGGAAACCACATGTATACTACATATACAACAGGTGGGATGGTGTGGGTGTGTGTGGGGGAGAAAGGTTTGTTGGGGGAAAGGGATGGGGAGGGGGGGAGAGGAGGGGGTACCGAGGATGCGCATGCGCAAGCCTCAGCCTACCATAAATTATTCCGTCGGAACGCAGACTTGCTACGACCATAGAGCGACCGTAAGCAGAGTGTAAGGCGAGCAGTCAACTCTACCGCCGACCCCTTCTTGATCAGGTCGAACGGCCGGACAGGTAAGTATGATCATCTCGTCGTGTCGATGGACATTACAGCCGTATATTTGATGCATCTGACACACCCTCAGTTATGGGTTGTGGAATGCTGGTCTGCAACCCCGCGTCCGATAGTACCAGAGATACACGTTACTATACAGTCATTTGAGCGCTTGATCCACCAGTATGCTACCTATTCCGCATTGACAAGCTGGATAGGTAAGGCATAGACAGCGCCAGGCAGCAAGGGAACGTCTTCATTGAGGAGGCCGACCCAGCACAACCATGATGGACAGCGGAGGGGCTGCGTGACAGCAGGGCGCATGCATGCGTGTGCAGGTGCGGCAGGCCGCGTAGCCTGCACACTGCAGACATGGCACCGCAGGCAACCATTTGAGAGCATGACTGAGGGCGCGAGACAGTCGCAGCATGATGGGGGCGCACGCACTTGTCGGGAAGTGCACTTTGAGAAGGGTGCTGCCGATCGATGGCGCAATACCGGCTTGCCCTTATCGCAAACACATAAGCTGTATGCTCCTCTGTTTACCAGAAACGATCCCTTACAGCACGCCCTCGTCCAGGAATACGGTAGATTATGCAGGGCAGGCGCTCCGCCTCTCGTCGCGTGCCGCCCCAGGCGCAGGCTTTAGAATGCTTCATGCCCCAACCAGCTGCCTCTTGACAATGCAGTCGAAACACAACACCCAGCGTAAAACGCCAGCAAAGCTTTCATCCACTCTTGAGATGCTGGTATTGCGGCGTCTTCCAGTCCTGCGACGCGTCAAACCGTCATCGAGTGCCGCCTGCTCCTCCTCCGTCTGCAGCGCCTCTGGCGCAAGCGATGAGGGCGGCCAGCCGTTCTTGCCTGAAGCCGAAAGCCACGCCGATCAGAGTTGCACATTATGCTTGCCAGCAGGCGCCCAGGCGGCTCGTGGCGGGCCTCGACAATGTGCAGGCACACAGAAACTGAGTAGCAGTGGATGAACGGGGCCGCACACCACCAAAATCGCACATCTTGGGCTTGCGCCGCCGAAGCAAACCTGCATGGGAAAACTAGCCATTTGAGCACTGAGCACGACAGCAGCTGTGTAGACCACTGTCAAAGTGCTGGAGTAGTCAAAGTGCTGGAAGGCGGCGTTGCAGATCCTCGCTCTCCAAGATGACCCCTGCAATGGGTGTAGAGGTTTGAGGCAGCTGTGCGGCGCGGCGACATTGAGTGGCGGCGGCACAGTGAATTGGGCTGCACGGAGCTGGATCGGGGATGAGGGGGAACCAGGGTGGGAGAGGGGGTGGGGGGGGGTGCGGATGTGGTTTCGGG
>JAVTLE010000007.1:779466-833836 GCA_033439295.1 Deuterostichococcus epilithicus
GGGCTGCTCGGTCACGGCTGTAGTGCAGTGCCGTGTCCAAGCGGGCAGGTCCGACCGACGCAAGCGCCGGCATGATGGAGCCTACCGCCCAGAAAAATTCATTTGATCGAAACGGTTCAATGAACCGATATCAGCGATCAAACTGATAAGAACAGATACTACACTTGATCTTAGCCAAATAGGCCGAGAAAGGTATGCCCGATTGGGAGCATGCCTGATTGTTCTAATTCGGGAGCAGAAGCCCCTGTACGCCTGGAGTTATGGGTCGATCCTCATCATGGTTGATCTGTGCCGCTGCGCCCGTTCCTCGACGCTGGGCCCCTGCTGGCGGCCGTGAGAAGGCGTCTCGTTTACCCACGTAGCGCCACTGTAAGGTCCTGCACACTGGCGACAATTCCACCACCCTCGCGCCGCTCTTGGCCACCTGGCCTGGCGCGTCAAGTGCGGCGGCGCCCGGGATCCACTGGGCGGGCACTACACTGGTTTGTGCGGCTCAATATATGAGAAACTCACCGTCGCAGACCATTGGGGCACGACAAACCCCAGTGCAATAGCGGAAGATGCCTGCGGCGGCACGAGAGTCTGTCAAGACCCTAGATATACGAAGAGTAGCGGACCAAGCCAAGGGCTTCAACCTGGGGCCACCTCTTGGCCCACCAATCATGTGCGGCGCAAGTAGAATGTGATGGCCGAGAAATGTTACACCGAGCCAAAGTCAGATTACGGTCGAAATCGCACATCCATCCAGTCTCACTCCTACTCAAATACAGCCATGCCTGAACAACAAAGCGTCGTTTCTTCATCGCCTGGGCGGGCCGCCGCCGCCGAGTTGGATCATGGCGGGCGCCCCCCGGTCAAAGTCTGACACCCGCTGGTAGCCGCTGACGTAGCCGTAGTTGCCTGTGAAGCGGCCACCGCCGCGCCCGCCGCGCCCGCCCCTGCCGCCGCGCCCGCCATCGCGGTCGCCCGGCAGCGGCAGGTGGCCGCGCCCCCTGCCGCGCCCCCGACCCCGGCCCTGCTCACGAAAGGGGGGCCAAAGTCAGCACTCTTTCATGCCGGCCAAGCCAACCTGCTCGTGAGCTGTCGAGCCCGTCTCATGCGCTGTCCGCTCCTCTTACGCTGTGCTGGATGCACATTCGACAGGAGACAGGGTTGAAACAGAGGCTGCCAGGAGTTGGGGAATCTCCGCACCCGGCCGCCGCCCATGCCGGGCTCGCCATAGGGGCCCGAGGCGCCGTCCTCCTCGTCGCGCATGCCGCCCGTGCGCAGCGCCAGCGCCCGCTCGTTCAGGTCCACCAGCGCTGCGGCAACGACAGCAACACACGTCAGATGGTGGGCGCCAAGTGCATGAGGTGGCAAGCGCAGGCGCTTCCTCTCCTGAGCAGGCAGCCTCTCAGGAGCGTCCAGCGCCAGGAGCAGCCACACAGAAGGGGCACTGTAGTCATTCTTTGAGCGGAGCAGCATTCTAAGCGGAACGGAACCGAACGACAACGCTGTATGCAGCAGTTGTGTGGCAAGCACAGAGAACAAGTTTTGGAAGCGGCGGCGGCACCTGCGGCACGGTCGGACAGGTCAGAGGCGAGGGTCTGCAGGCGGCTGGGCTGCGCGTTATGCATGACCACCGAGCGCGTGGGCTGGTCCCAGCTGCCGGCAAAGCCCTCCTCCATCATCATCTTGCTCACCACGCTGTGAACCTGCGCGATGGCAGCCGACTACAGGGTCAGGGATGTGTAAATGGGCGCCAGCAGCGGTGCAGATGCGGCAACCGAACACCCTCGACTGGTCGGCCCCTCTAGCCTGTGAGAACACGCCAAATTTGGCCTGGGAAAAAGACCTAGACCCCGTCGCTGCTTGGAAAAGTGGCTCCGCGCCGTGGATACCGCCCACCACAACACCATTGCTGATGGCCAGCCAAGCAGTGGTGGAGCGGCTAGGGCAAGTTTTCGTTGACTTTGGAAGTGACACCCACCTTCTTGTCGGGCAGCTGGAAGGTTGTGGCGACCTGGTCCAGAGACACAGAGGCGTAGTGCAGGCCGTACGCGAAGAGGTAGGTGCGCAGGGCTTCCGTCTGCACACGCTCCCGGAGCATGTCCAGCACCTGCGTGCGCGGCGGCAGGGTTTCAGGGTCGGGCCTCCCTGTCAGGCATCCGACGTTGCAAGAGGTATATTTACCTCTTGTGTGCAGAGGCAGCAAGCCCAAGGACCAGGACGGGGTGCCACTCTGTTGGTAGCCACCCTGCTCTCTCGAATGTCCTAGTGGAATCGCGTGGCAGGCCGCCGGAAGCCACGCTGTGTGGAGCAACTTCGTTTGCAGAAGCAAGCCACTTTGCACCAGGTTTTTCAGAAGGGTTTTTCTGCTTCAACTCACCTCGTCCTTGCGGGGCATGAGACCCCAAACGGGCAGCGCCGCCAGGAAGTCAAATGCGCCCGACCAGTCGCCCGCTGACAGCGCCTTTGTCGCCGCCATGACATGGTCCCGCACGTTCTCCGGCGGCCCTGGGATGAGATCGCAGAACCGCAGACAGCTCAGCACGCTGCATCCGTGTGCGCCAAGATGATGAGGCGTCCATGGCGGCACACAGCCTCATCGTACAACAAAAGCTGCAGACGGAAATGTAGTGCGCCACAAGTGTTGCGATGCTGAAGCAGCTGATGTACGGGACAGGCCGCACGGCCGCGGCAGGGGGGATGCCGCAGCCTGGGCGAGGCCTGCCGCGCGGTTCGTGTTGCACCGGGTTACGTCCTCCTCAAGCGGTCAAAAGTCGTGGCCAGGGAGGGAAAAGAGATACAGTGCACAGCCTAGTGTAGGGTCCAGTTCGTCTGACACCCTGCGCAGGTCCAGCTTGTCATGCAAATGCAGCAGCTGGTGTTGAGCTGGCGGGCCTCGCGTGTGGCGGTGTCAAAAGCAATGCCCTGCCAACTGTCTGAAACTGGCTAGCTCTGGTTGCCCATCTGAATGTGCACCTGTGAAGGTCTGGCGCTCGTAGTTGTCGAGGAGGCGGCGGAAGTGCTTCGAGATAACGCGGCGCTTTGAGTCCAGCCCCGCCGCCGCCATGTTGGGAACCTGCAGACCAGACCGGGGGGGGGCGTGATCTCAGTTGTACGCCCTCCTGTGTCATTCTGTAGTGCGCAAACCATTACCAGCCTGCGTTGCCGAGTTGCTGTCCAACAGCTGTGCTGCCAGGCGCAGCCTGCTGGAACAAAGTGCTCGACAGGGGCGCGGACAGGGCGGCGGGCGCGGGAGCAAGCACGCCACACCTCCAGCAGCATGGCGCAGATGAGATGGCAGGACTCCAGCAGCTCCAGATTGATGTGCATGTGGAAGGGCATCTGCCGCCGCCGCTCCAGCTTCTCCTGCTCCGGCGTCTTCTCCTGATGCACAAACAAAAGTCGACACCGTCAGCCCAGAGCGCTGTCACCGACGCAATCAGACACGAGTCACGTCGCACCGGCTCTGTGGCGCGGCAAGGCAAGGAGCGTGCTGTTCCAGCGCTCTGGCCCAGAGCTGCGCCACAGCAAGGCTGTAAAAAGATGAGCGTGCGCGCGCGCTGCGTCTCCGCCCTGCAACAGTGGCGTAGGACGCAGGTTCCAGGCCGTCTGCCGATGCCCACCTGCCAGCGGCTCATGGCCATGCCCTGCGCCAGCAGCTCCTTGACGCGGCCGGAGGAGTACAGCTCGCTTAGGCAGGAGTGCGCCTCGGGGATGAGGCCCGCCCGGAAGGCGCACAGCCCCAGCTGCCCCAGCGCTCTGTTGTACAGGATCTGCGTGCTGATGTCCATGTTCTGCACGTTGTCCTGCGGGGTGACCGAGAAAGCCGACATGTCAAAGGGCGGCGCCACGTGAGAGGTGTGTGCCCGTCGTTGTACAGGACCTGCGTGATGATGTCCAAGTTCTGCGTTGGTTGGGTTGAATTGCGGGAAACAAGCAGGGGCAAGGCCAGGGCGGCGTCAGGGTGCCTGATGTGAGGTTTGTGTAGCTCCGAGGCTTGCTTGTCAAGCAGTGGGGCCTTGCGTCGACATTGCATTGCGAGAGATCGTGCCCGTGTAGCACGGCCTGGGTGGCGCTGCGGACCTTTGCTTGTGTGTGAGAAGTGGTTACAGGGTGGCCTAAGAGGCGGCGCAGAATGTGCTAGGCTGTCTTGGCACACCTTGGGCCAAAACAGCTTGGGACCGCACTGCGCAGGCTCTCAGGCTGCGGAAATGACAGAAGACTAGAGCTGGACCTGCTACAAGCGACTGGAAGGCGCCGTGCTGTGCCGTGCACCACGATCTCTGCTACACTCAACAGCAGGACAGATGGGAGGTTTTAGAAAAGTGGGCACCAGTCACCTGCAGGTGGCTCATGAGCAGCATGTCGCGCGCGGTGTAGAAGTCGTCGTGGATGCAGCGCATGTAGGTGGCGCAGATGCTCGAGCGCGCTTTCGTGCGCTCGTCTCCGTGCTTGTAGACCAGCGCCGTCAGCTCCCGCATCAGCGCGTGCACCGACTCCGCCATCACAAAGTCCGCCGGGATGGGCACGACGACCTTGTCCGCCGGGATGGCCTGCGGCACATCACGAACGGCCTGGAAACTCCTGTGCAGGCCCATGGGCGAGGAGGCAGGGTCGCTGGCAGAAGCAGGTCAGTGTCAAGAGGATGCTGCTGTGCAGAGACACGCCAGTCCCCTCAGCTCCTTCCCCGCTCCTTCGAAGGCCGCTCTGCTCCAGGTCGGGACGCGTCTCTGCCCCATGCAAGCTCGTCTGACGTGGCTGCCGACGGCGCCTTCCTCCTGGAGTCCGACCAGAGGCTGTTGTCGTCAAGAAAGCCGCACCGCGGCCTCCTCGGTCGGCTCGTCCTCGTCGCCCAGGTCGGCCTTTTCGTCCTGCGCCTCCTTCTCCTCCTCCTCCTGCTGCCCTGCCGCCTGCGCCTCCTGTGTTCGTGACCGCATCGTGCGGGCGATCAGCCTGGTTGGCGTGGCACAGCTCCAGCCGGAGCACACCCTGCAGGTCTGGACGTCCCGACGTTCCATCCCGATGGCCAACCTGGTGCGGCAGCACTGTTTGAGCGAGCATGCGGCCAGAAAGCGCCAGACTGCATGGAAACTGATCCGAGTCGTCAGGGGTGCCCAGGCTGCGGAATCATTCGGGCACCTGCTTGGCGATGGTGTGGCGGCGCATGGCGTCGTACACGACGTCGTTCTTGTAGTACAGGTGCTCGATGCGGCGAAGCGCGATGCGCGGCAGCGCTGTCATGTCCCCCTTCCGCTCCAGGTACGCGCTTGCCTGTTAGGTTGTGAGGGTAGGGTTTTGGTCAGCGGCGATCAGGACTCTGTGGCTGCAGTTGTGGTTCGAAGACTGCAGCCATCCTGTGGTTCAAACATGATGTCGAGAGGCAAGCGTGTGAGGGAGCAGGCACACGGTGCGCTGTTGCACTGCATGTGGGGCGGTCAGGGGGCCACCTTCTGTGCCAGTGCCAGGAACAGGGGCTCGTCCTGCATCCGCTGCATGAACTTGTGCGTGTGCGGGTCGATGACCTGCGAGGCAGAACAGCTGATGGCCTCAACAACGGCTCCGGCGGTTTCATGCTCTTCTGCCAGGATTTGGACAGGAGCGATGTGACAGACGGTGCTTGCACAGGTTGGGCATGCAACACCTTGTGAAAGTGATTCTGTGCCAGCCCCGCAGGGGCCGTGACACAACCCAAACACAGAGGCTCTGCTTGTCACAGCGGCTCTGCTTGTCGATGTGACAGCATACATTCAGCATTCGGCAATCAGCGGCCGTGCGACGGGCTCTGACCTGCAGGCTCTTGAAGAGCTCGTCGTCCAGGCGCTCGACGTTGGCCACCAGGTTGCCCCAAACGCGCACCGGTGTGCCATCAGTAGGCTCCTCTGCAACGAGATATGGCCGTGAGACCAGCAGGTGAGCAATTTGAAGGCGTGACACGGTCAGCAGACGAAGCACACCTCGTCTTGCCAGTGTCTGGCACACCAGCAGTCCTGTCGCTGCTGCTGTGCATGCGCCCCTTTGCTACCAGGTATAATTTCGGTCCCCAGAACCACAAACAACCACGAAGGCCGCCCAGCGACCCCAAGGCTCCGAAAGGCATGGTCGCACTTTTGAGAACGCCGCCCGAAAGTCTCTGGCTTCTTCTGAAAGGCAAACCGGCAAGAGCCACGCACCGGTGCGCTCCTCCTCGCCACCGTCGTAGTGCTCGTCCAAGGAGATGTGGGGCTGCTCCTCCAGCAGCGCCAGGATGTCGAGCAGCGTCGAGACACACTTCTTCCACAGGTGCACCGGCATGTGCGTCGTCATGTTGGGGTTGATGTCGAAGAGCGCCGACACGACGTGCACCAGCACCTGCCGGCCGGCGGAGAGCACAGGTTCACACACTGTGCTGACATTTGACAGTGAAGTCAGCCAAAAACAGCCTAACCAGCGGCCTTGAAGACTAGCAGATGAGCTCGAGATTGCACAGCGGCAACAGCATGTTGTCGTTTCGGAGCCATCTCAGGTGAGCTCGAGAGGCAGACAGGCTCTGCTGCGGGGTTGAAGCCGGCCAAAGGAAAAACAAAGCGCACCTCCAGCTTCTGCATGGGGCCCTTGGCCACCTGGGCCAGGTACTCCAGCATCTCCACCTGCAGCGCAGCAGCGGACACACAGTCAGAACAGCAGTACAGTCAAGACAGGGATGTGGCCCCAGCCCTCCTTTCTGTTATCGAAACAACCTCAGCGTCAAGCCAGGTTAGCAGCCCGGCACGTGTGCATGCGCGGGGCGGAATTCGGACGCAGCCAGCAGGGTTGTGAACTTCCTCAAGACAAACGCTTGCCGGGTGACGACAGCATGCCCTGAAAAGGGCAGCGGACCTGCTCGGAACGGTCGACGCCCTTGCGGCCACGCGAGGTGACGATCTCGCGCAGCTTCTTGCCGACCATGTCGTACGTAATCTGCGTCGGGTCCATGGTGAACAGCTTGTCCCGCTTCTTCTCCTGCCGCGACCTGATCTTCTCAAACGCCTCGTCTGCCGCCTCGCCTGCCGACTTCGCCTCGGCCTCCGAGTCCGAAGACTCCGCCTCCTCCTCTGTTGGGCGTCAGACACAAATCAGCATGCATGTAAAATACCTGCCAGTGCGATGCGCTTTGCATCCTGAGCTTCCGTCAGTGCTACGGGTCAAGTCACCAAGGTTGCAGCTCGAGCCCGAGGGCGTGGCCCTCTCACATGGTATTTCACTGGTCTCGAGCAGCCTTGTCGACCTCAGTGCATGCACCCGACGTCGCATTCGATGGCGTAAAACAGCTGCCGGACGACACAACTGGCACCACCGCAGCCACCCACCTTCGGGCTCCTCCTCGCTGCTGGAGACAGGGTGCTCCCGGAAGGCCTCGATCTCCTTCTGGAAGCCCGCATTGTGCTTCTTCACGCGCTGGCGCATCGTGTTGAGCGCCCGCGCGTTGGTGGCAGACATCTTCTTGCGGGCCGCTTTGTCCGCCAGCGACTTCATCAGGAAGTCCTCCAGCTCCGCCTGTTTGTGGTGTCAGCATGTGGTGTTGTGAGGTAAGGATCGATCTCACCGTCACTTGCACATCCAAGATAATCACAGAAGCAGTGGGGTTTGCCAAGTAGTGACTGACAGCCGAACATGTACACCCCAGAGTTAAGCTAGTTGCAGTATAGTAGTTGCTGCTGATGCTGCTGCTACCACTGGGCTCCGCATTCGACTCAAACAACTGGTCGTCATGGCGCGAGGCCTGTTAGGATAGATTGTTGTGCAACATTTTCATCCTTGCCCAGTCCAGGCGGAGCACACATGCACGAGCTTCGTGCGCGCTCGTCCGTGCAGTACTGCAGACCTCTTACGGCAGTGAAGCTCTGCAGCAACAAGCGGCTGCCTGAAAAACCCACCAGAATGCGAGCGTAGACGCGTGGCACGCCCAGACCGGGAGCCGTCTTCATAATTTTCTCCAGCTGCTTGTTGAGCTTGTCGAACAGCGTCTGGATGGCGGACCAATCGTTGATGTGCATCTTGTTCTGCGACAGCGGGGCAACATAACGGTTGCCGAGAGCACCTCTGCATGGTGGTCGCCAACGTGACTGCTGGGTGTCTAGCAACGCACAGCTATCTGCAGCTTTGAAGGTAGAGTTGCTGTCAACAGGCGTTGCAGACAAGGTTATCAGCGTTCGACAAAGCCGCAGCAGCGTCCGCCGCTACTGACACAGAGTTCCCGCTGTGCTGCGCTGTCCCGTCACCCACCCGCATCTCATCACAGGTGGCGCGCAGCTCCTCGCCCCGCCTGTCCTTCGCCGACCGTACGACGCGCTTATCATCCTCGTCGTCCGAGCTGTCCGAGCCTACCAGGAACCTGCAAAGGGAGCGCGGCCGTCAACCCGCCGGCGCATGAAGGTAGTGCCGGTGCCGATGCCTCACGCAAACATGCGAGCGACCGTGATCCAAGCCCTAGCCAGTCCACTATGTTTTTACACCACCGTGCCACACTCTGGCCTGAAACTCACTTGGAGGCTCCCTTCCTGTCGTCATCGGAGCTGGAGGATGAGTCCGAGTCCGAATCCGAATCCTCGTCCGAGGATGTGGCGGCGACTTCGTCCTCCTCATCCTCGCTGCTGCTGCCTCCTCCCCAGAAGCGTGACGCCTGGACAGGGGTCCACGGATCTGAGCGTCAACACAGGTGCCTTCCGATGGCCAAACCAGACTCCATAGGACACCGGCAGCATCACAGTGCGTGCTGAAGAGCTGCATTGAGGCAGTCCGATTTTGCGAACGTTAGGCCGTCAAGCACTCGCCAGCAGCCGGTACCCCAGCTCACCATGATTGCCTCCTAGTGTGTGTCGGCGGCTTAGCTCGTGGGGTGCAGCACCGACCGCGGAGTGTGCACACGACGCGAGCTGCACAGCACGAGCTGCAGACGATGCAGGTTACTTCCGGAAAAGGGCCCAGCATCGACTTGGCCATTGCAGAAGCGCCGCTGCATGCAAAACCCTACAGCAAAGGTTGAAAGAGACTCTCAGGCAACAGGCATCCTGACTCGAGTTTGAGCAGGTGCAATGGCTCAGTCTGCATTCTGTCAGCTTAGCGTGCCCATGGTCTGCTTGGCAACGTCGTAGGGTGCTGTGTGTTTCCCATTCCGACCGACGTATCGCGTCTGCGCTCGACTGATGTCGACACATCCGGACAGTGATCAACAAGACAACTTACTCTCTCATGATGCTCTGAAGACTCCTGAAGCAACCGTGCACCCCGCACGCGCCTCACCTGGCTCCTAGCCCTTCCTGAGAGCCTGCACCAATGGACGGGAGTGCCTGTGACGCCGCGGCGCCCATGGTTAACGACCTGCCAGGCCTAGTCGTCAACCGCATCTTCCACTCTCTGGGACCCAGAGACCTGGCGGTCGCGAGCTCGGTGTGCAGAGTGTGGCGGGAGCACGGCATCGATTCGCTGACAGACAGGTGTGCGGCGGCGCTTTGCTCCTGTGCTCCTGGCAGGGCATAGCACGGCATGGCAGGCAGGTAGCGAAGCAAGCAGAGCCTCAACTCCCATGTAAGGAAGCAACGACTGCCTTGCAGGCTGTGGCAGGGACACTACATGGAGCGGTGGCGCCCGCGGACATGTGAGGTGACCGAGCGGTGGCAGGTCAGCTACGCCGCCAAGCTGCAGCAGCTGCACTCCTACCGCGGCCGCGCGCAGCAGGACAGGGTGTGCGGTCACGCCGGTGGCGTGCGCGCCGTCGCGCTGCTGCCGGCGCACAACCTGCTCGTCACAGGTGGGGTTTGGAGCAACCGCAGGCCTTGTCTGAATTGTGGGCCAAAACCCCGACCTCGGCGGTGCATGAATTATGTAGGCCAGTCCGAACAGCGCACAATAGAATCTGTCTCTCATGCAGGGTCTACGGACCGCACCGTGCGGCTGTGGGACCTGCAGGCGGGGCTGCCGCTGGCGAGCACCCGGCGCTTGGGCGGCATCGTCCGCGACGTCGCAATCGATGAGGCACTGTTGGTCGCGGCCACATCGCAGGTGCGGCTGAGGCGTCAGGCTGGTGCTGCTGCGGAGTGCATCCAAACCGTCCAGCTAATCCCAGAGCTTCAAGACGACAACAACCTACCGGCATGTGCCGAACCACTGTCGACCCTGGACCGCATAATTGCAAGCCCCAATTGTCCTTCAAGCTGATGCCACATGAAGAGCCTTGAGTCGAGCTGCATGCCGCTGCTCAGGACCACATGCTGCGGGCATGGCGAGCCGTCGGGCCGCCAGGCAGCTTCGACCTGAAGGTCGCTCGCAAGCTGAAGGGCCACACGGGACCTGTCACCACCGTCGCATTTGACAGAACGAACATCTACAGCGGTGAGCCCCCACGCTGCCCACGCTGCATGTGATGCAAGTTTAAGTGACGTGGCGGCAGTGTCATTGTCCGGTGAACATCCCACAGTATTTCAGACCGTCTGAGCCGCCGCAGGCGAGCAGCAACTCTGCCCAGTCATGTGTGCGACTCGATGCCTAGCTTCAGAAAGTGCACATGCTGCAGGAAGCTGGGACTACTCGGTGCGTATCTGGTGCCGCAAATCACTGCAGCCACGGGCGCTGCTGGCGTTCCCGCAGTGGGTAGACTGCGTGGCTCCCAGGTGTGCCTCGCACTGAGTGCGTCAGTGGTCCTCGGCCTTGTTGGGAGGGGCTTGTTGGTGTTGGGGTAGCGTTATTGGCTTGAAGCAGTGTGCGTACTCGGCTCGAGAAGCGGAGGTGTATCTGGCATGAAGCTTGAAAGGTTTTCGTCAATGTACATGCAGGGGGTCGAATCTGTTGGTGGCGGCTGGACCACAGCTGTACCTGCACAGTGTGGAGACTGCCCAGCGCATCGGTGTGGTGGCTATTCAAGACAAGATCTGCTGCGTGGAGGGGCGGCGCGACTCCCGCCTTGTGTTCACAGGTACGAGACTGGCGACCTGTTCCCTGTCCCACCGCCCAGCGTTTTACAGACCTTCACCTGTTGCCCACGCTGTCAGCCCCAGAGGTGCTCGAGCCACTCTTGGATCGATCGTGAGAGGTGTCCCGATTGCGTTTGTTGGGGCTCACAGGCACGGCGGCGGGCCAGATATTGACGCACGACCTTAGGGCGCCAGGGCGACCGGTGGGTGTGCTGCACGCCCAGCACGACCCAGTGTCCGCGCTGTCGATGGTGCGCTTCCACGTGACGAGAATTTCAAGTTCCTCCCTCAAAAGTTTCTCCCCCGACAGAAATGGAGGGGGGCTGACCCACCGCTGTCCACCTTATGCTGCACAGAATAAGCCACAAATGCACCTATTGCCACATGTGCAATCCGTGTTTCTGACAGGAGGACCCCTGGCTCGCGGCCGCGCACGGCTCCGTCACGCTTATCCACATCGACGATGCGCTGCGCGGCGGCCGCAGGAGCGGCGGTGGACTTCCGCCTTCCGCCGCTTTCAGCGGCCGGCGGCGGCGCGCGCCGGACAGGGTGCAGCAGCCGAAGGCGCCGCCGGCGGTGCGCCAGCTGCCAAGCGCCGGCGGGCTGCTGCACTGCGTGGATCTGCGGGACGCATTCGTCGCCTCCGGCGCCAAGTCGGGCGCGGTGCAGACGTTCGACTTCACAAATGCCGCCGTGGCGGAGGCGCGCTCGCAGGTGACGGACCGCTTCCCCTCTGAGAACCTTAAATCCATTGCGGATTGCAGAGCCAGCGGAGGCCTTGGATCCACTGAGCCGCCTCGTCTTCTGTTAGCAGACAGACATTCCTACTGCAGGGCAGCAAGCTTTGCTGGGACGAAATGGCCGAAATGCCGAGGAGCAGCCAAAGGACCCCTTTCATCGCAGACATGCGGTCAAATGTCCCAAGCGAAATCTGACAGGGTTGTCAGATGCGCGTTGCAGGCTGCACGGCAGGGGCGCCGAGCCGCACGGCAGGCGCGCGCGGAGCACAGCAGCCACCTCACCGCACAGGCGAAAGCCAGGACTGCCGCCCAGCCTTCGTACAGCGGCAGCTCCGGCGAAGCAGCTTCTACAGACGCTGCTCTGGCAGCGCCTGCCGACATGGCAGCGGCACCGGCAGCCGCCCGACTGGTGGAACCGGCAGCGGGGCCGGCACCTGCGGCTCCCTCCGCGGTGGGCCAAGCAGCGGTTGCAGCCGCCGCCCGCCAGCAGGCAGATGCAGCCTGTGCGGCTGCCCCCGAAGGGCCTGAGGAGTCTGCTGTGGGATCAGGGACGGCCGAGCGACAGCCTCAGCAGCCTCAGCAGCCAGCAGGCAGTCGTCACCCTGGCGACGGTCAGCCGCGCGCCGACCGCATGCCGCGGTGGCGCATCATCCGGCCCGACCGCTGCAAGTTCCGGCACGTCGACCCAGAGGCCTACGACGAGGTCGAAGTCAGCGCCTAGGTCTCAATTGGACAGCTCAGCTCTCTAAATTGGAGGACTTTGGCGAGCAAGGTATATACAGATGGCCAGCAGTGGAGCTTCCTAGTTTGCAGCACGATGACGAACAGGGCACATTGCCCATCTGGTTTGCTCTATGAATGATGGACGGCAAGGTCCTAAGCCACCATTGTGAAGCGCGGCACATATTAGAAACGCATGCCCAGAGGACCAAGACCATCTGCAAGGAGATTGAAATTGCAACATGATTGCATTGCCCCAATGTAGCAGACTGATGTAAAAACTCGACACAACTATTGACACCCTCATATCGGCAGTGCGGTGGATGCGCCGAGAAACCTCGACGCTGCCCAGAGCATCAAGGCGCGATGCAATCACGTCTTCCCAAAGATCATGTTGAGCACGTCCTTCACCAGTCTTTGTGGTTTTGGCGCGACAAACAGCGCCCGGGCCGTGGCAAACACCTTGCCGTCTGGCCCATCCGAGACGATGGCCCGCATCCAGATCTGCGCGGCAAAGTCCTCAGTGGCTTGAGGATTTGCGACATGCACCGACCAGAATAACGCGCAAGTGCAAGAGCTGCAGGTTGACTGGCCACAAACACAAGCGGGCCCACCTTGCGGCCCTCGATGCTCTCCACCTCAGCCGTGCACAGCAGCGCGGACGCCGCCGATATTTTCTGAAAGCCAAGATGAGTCAGCACACAACCCACTTAGCTCGAGGCCCTCAGATCACGCAGGTCGCTGAAACTGAATGTCATACAGCACTTCACCACTTTGCGCACGCACCGCGCGGTATGTGATGTCCAGCTGCGCCGTGAACGCCGGGCCCCAGAAGGGCAGCGCCCGCTGCTTCTTCAGCGCAAACAGCAGCCCTCCGAATGTTTCATCGCAGATTGCGGCTGTGAGCCCGCCTGGCAAGAACGTACAGCACATGCTTCAGCCAAGCAGGTCGTTCCACAAATGTCCAGACATTGCCAACAGAGATCGCGTTCGGTTGCCTTGCGATGGTGCAGCAGCCCCACCGTGTGTGATGCGGGGGTAACCGCACACGTCGCTTCCAAGGACCACCACTGAGTGAAACCGCCGCGGCTTCGGCTCGTAGTATGCTGACAGCGACTGCACCATCTCATTGCGCACCAGCGCGGAGAACTGGGGCCAGGCACACCAGCGGTGTGGTTTGAAGTTTGGACATGCAGGCGGGCGCCCTGTCTTTGAATCCATTGTGCGACAAAAAAAGAGACTCTTGCAAGCGCTCGCGCAGCGCCGCACGAACCCTGCTTGCGACCTTCAGCGAACGAGTATAAGGACACGAGCAAATAAATCTTGGAAAGCTGCAGGATTGGATGAATGTCCACAGCGTGAGCGCACCATGTGGTCCTTCGACAGCAGCGGGTGCGAGTGCGAGCGCAGTGCCTCCGCATTCATCACCTCCATGATGCCGCTGCGGGCCGCCAGAGCCCCAGCCCATGCTGGCCCTTGAGGTGCGGCCGAGGGCACCGGCTCTGCAAGTGACGGGTGTGAGGATGGTGCAATCCAGTGAAAGAAGCATACCCTTTGTGCGTCACCATGAGCATGCAGACAGGGCCCACTTCCCGGTGGGTTCCTTCGCATGCTGCAATACTTATGGCGTCCGTATGCAGCCCTCACAATCGGAACTGAATCACAACAGATTCAGCAACCGTTCAAGACGGGCTGGTGTCAGGCTGCTGCACCGGCAATGGCGGCCGCGCTGGCCGCGGCGACTGCAGGCGACTTTGGGGTCCCGGGTCCGTATTGGTATGCCACAGTGCCGCAGGATGCCCCGGCTCCAGCGCCAGCTATCAGCGGAAGCACGACCCGCCTCAACGCCCCGTGTGCGGCTTCGGCGCCGGCCGTGCTGTAGCGAGCGCCATTTGGCGCAGCGCTCGGGTGCGCTGCTGGGGGCCTGGGGTGCGCTGCTCGCTGCTGGCGCCGGTGATGCAGGTAGCCTGTGAGCCTCTGAAGCGACACGGTTCTCGCAGTCTTCATAGCATCATGCGACAGTGATTGCAGCACCACTGCTTCCACCTCGCTCTGACCACCGCGTGTGCAGACCTCGCGGACAGGACGACGGGTATCAGTGGAACTATCAAGTGTCAATCACCAATGGTGAATGTGCGACAGGCGTTCTATGCTTTTGAGCACGAGGCGCCCATCTGCACACTCCCCCTGCAAGCATCTCGGCCTTGCCCAGAAGTCGACGGCACAAAGGCCTTCTAACAGCGCTCTTTGAAAGAACCGCCTCGGTTGCGCAAACTCGAGACAGGAAGGACAGCAGCGACCATGGGCAATCGGCAGGCACGTTGCAGTTGCTCATTTGGTGGAGTGGCATGCTCGGGGACTGAGCGTCCTGTGTGCATGTTGAAAACAAACCACAAAGGCTCTGCTGTTCGGCCAACAATGTGCTGCGAGTTATTTCAGTGGTTTCACATCATGCTACAATGTTTCGTGCTGCAGCATGCGAAACCCCGGCTGTGCCCTCCATGCAGCAACAATGCCGGCGCAGCACTCTTTGTCTCTCACTTTTGCCGCATCCGGAAGATGTGTCCATCGTCGTGTCTAGGAGCGTGTGCGCAGCTGACATCGAGATGCTACTTTCCTAACATGCATGCCACACAGGACACTCGCGGCAGCCGCGACGACGACGGCGGCCCCATCAGCAACACGATCGAGGCGACCAAGGAGAAGCTTGGATGGACCAAGCAGAAGGCGCAGGAGGAGGCGCGATCCCTCGCAGATATGGCCAAGGAGACCGCAGGTGACAGTGACCGCAGCATCATAGGACGGGGCTTGCTCCAGATGGCATCACCCAGACTGCTGCTCAGGCTCGAGAGGCATCTGTGAGACCTGGCTGTAGACATCGCAGCGATATCTGAAGGATGTTGCCTGGGACAGCTTGCAATTTGTGATGGCCCCATCCCATGCGCGTCCTGCATGCGGTGGCAATGCTATGACTAATGCGCAGTCTGCCGCCGGCTGTTGACGGTCGCAGGGTACATGAAGGAGCAGGGCAAACAGAAGACCGAGACCGCCACGAAAGCCTCCAAGCTGCTGTTGAAGCCCGGTCAAGACGAGGTGATGAGCCTATTTCTGACCTTTTCTCCCTGGTGCTACACACAGACAGGCGGTTTTGGTCCTGACTACCTACAGGTGTCATCGGGCCATCCCCAGCACGCAGTATGGCCCCATGTGGGGTTGCACAGCATGCAGCGCCGGACACAGACTGATCCTCACGTGCTTCTGCGCGACTGCCAATCAGCATGCCTTTCCAGACCAGCGCACATGCAGAGAGTCGCCGATTGGCGCGACCTGGTTTCAGGGAAATGGTCAGCGATTTCAATTCAGACCAGCGCCAGTTGTAAATCATGGGACAGACATGTCAAACCCTGCCCTGCTGCTGTGTGCAGCGCGACGCCTGCGAGGACTTCCACCGGCTGCTGCAGAACTGCCTCATCCGCTCGGACTGCGACCTGAGCCGCTGCCGCATCGAGATGGAGGCGCTGCACAACTGCTGCAAGCATGGCTTCGAGAATGTGTCGCGCTACTGCTACTGGAAGGTCCGGCCTTCCATGAGCTGCTAGTGTAACAGGGGGCTGGGTCATGTCCGAAGACATGTACTTTCGAGTCGGGACAGCACGTCCAGCAGCAGGTGTGCAAACGGGACTCAGGGCAGTTCAGGCACTTGTTGCGAGCCTGCATGACTGCAGCGCCGCACCTGTTGCCGATACTGCGCACTTATTGGCTGCCAGCTTGCTGCGTGGTTGCAGTCAGGCGCTCGACCATCAGTGCCAGTGGGCCCAGCATTGACTAGTGATGAACGCACTTGTGCATGCTCAGCTAAATCCCTGCCCCGAGATTTCCTGCAGAACACCGGCGATGATGATGACGACTTCCGCCGCGACGACCGCCGTCGTTACTGCTGAGCTTTTTGACGCCCGCTCTTATGAGGTATAGCCGAGGTTGTGCATCCCAGTTCTATTGGTCTCTCTTGAAGTCTATCTGGCAGCTGCTGTGGTGGGCAGCAATCATTGCAGAACCAGGTATCGACAGCGCAGTCACAACGCCAGCGCTTGATCTGTACATGCGCTTGATCTGTACATGTGTACGTGCTGGCTTGGCAATGCAGTGAGGAGGCAACTTTGCTGCAGGCACAGAGGCAGCAGATGATGGCGTTGCCACCCAAGAAGATGCGGAATGGGCAAGGCGGGGATCGTAATGCCGTGAATTGCCGGCAGAGTGCCAGAAGAGTGACCCGAGCAGTAGAGGTTGTAATGCAGTAGTGGTGCGTGGGAACATTGTGCTAGAAGGTTGAAGAGCTACATGAGACCGCGCTGCTGCTCTTTGGTTGGGGCTGAACGTGGACTTGTGGATTTTGTGAGGTTCGTGAGGTTGTTGGAGAAGTTACGTGGAAGCGAATCAGATGTGCATCTGACATCACGGCTCTGGCTGTCGTGGATGCACGACGAATAACTCAAATCACAGCACATAAGAAGTCAGACTGGTCGAATGGCTTGGCAGATCTGTCCAGGCAGTTGTCGGCGGCTTTCGATTCGTCTTGATCCCATGAAGACGGCGCTACGGCAGCCTGTTGTGCTGAGTGTTTGATTGATTCACTTGCCGCCGCTGCCGCCGAGGCGAATTGCGTGTGACAGGCAAGGGCGCAGTATGGCTGCTGGCGGCGGACTGCCTACCGACAATATGGTCAGCGCCACAGTCAAATGTTGCCACTGCGGTAGAGATTGCAGAATGTTGCACAGATAATTGCATGGCCCCTTGGTGCTGTGAATTAAGTCCACTGGTACAACAGATTGGGACGCCCTTCCAACAATTCGAGCTACCTTCCTCTCTCTCGAACGTTCAGCTGTGCAAGCTCCAGAAACATCTACGTTCTGTACATCTTGCCACAGCTCCGTGATACAGCGCTCGTGGTCTGGTATCCCGAAAGCTCTTCTGGTCCTTGTCGGCGTGTGGTCCTCCGAGCGAATCACCAGGTGCAGGCAGCCACAGACACGGAGGACAGGTGCAGGTCGGCTTGAAGGACGAGCCTGTAGGACATCATGGCGTCGCAGGCCGTGGGCATCGACCTGGGCACCACATGTGAGGCGGATCGAGCTCTGTCCGCCATATATTCTCCTGGTGGATTTTATGCTGCAGCATACAGAGTGTTATTCAAATGCGGTCTGCTCCAGAACGACGTCATGATGATGTTGCTACAGCTCTCTATCTGCATGCTGGTGCACTGGGAAGACACATGCCCATGGGCGCCCTCCTGTGCCTTCATCTGCACCGCAGACTCGTGTGTGGGCGTCTGGCAAAACGACCGGGTGGAGATCATCGCCAACGAGCAGGGCAATCGCACGACGCCCTCCTACGTTGCCTTCACCGACTCTGAGCGGCTCGTCGGCGACGCCGCCAAGAACCAGGTACCAGATCCCGTCAAATCTAGATCGAGATTGCTAGAGGTACTTCAAGGTTTTGTGTTTCTGGGCTAGTGCCTCGTCGGTGGCACTGGTAAGGCTGGGTAACTGAGCGTGCTGAGCCCCTAGCTGCTCTGGTGCTGGGCGCCTATGTTATCTTTGTTGTAAGTGTACGACTCCCAAGCATGCTCGATCCCCACTCACCGTGCAGGTGGCCATGAACCCCAAGAACACCGTCTTCGATGCTAAGCGGCTGATAGGGCGCAAGCTGAAAGACCCGCCGGTGCAGAAGGATCTGTCCCTGTGGCCCTTCACCGTGGTCCCCGGCCCTGACGACAAGCCCCTCATCGAAGGCGCGCCTGGCATCAACTTGCATACAAGACAAATCATGCTGTAGTTTCATAACCCTGTCGTGCAAGCACATCGAAGAGACAGAAGTAGGTTGCGCACCTTACGCAGTTTGCCACAGCAGGTTGCCTCCTGATGAGACTTGCCTACTTACTTACCTACATTGGCGGGCATGCTTCGACCACTCAACTTAGGCTTCATGTTTGCATGTGGGACAGAGTGTGCGCTGACAGGGAGGTCTGCTGCATCGTCCTACCTCTGCAGCTGTTCCGATCACTTGCCGACTCAAACCTGCGCCCATACATGCGCAGTGGAGTACAAGGGAGAGAAGAAGCGTTTTTCTGCGGAGGAAATATCCTCCATGGTGCTGGCCAAGATGCGCGACACCGCGCAGGCGTGAGTTCTTTGAAGGCCTCCTTCTGCCCAGACGCTGCATGCAAAGACGTTCAATGTGCTTTTGTGGCAGCGCAACAATCCCAGGCAGCTCGGCTCAGCGCGAGATGCTGAGACATGACGCAGTGCTTCTGGTCAGGTAACAATCACACAGGCTGCCATTTCGGCTGCACATCAAACTAGGGACAGCCACCGATGCCACGCAGGCGACCGTCCATGTGCATGCCCTGTGGAGGCACTTGGGCAAGAAGGTGATCCAGGCGAGGATCACGCAGCCTTGGAATTGCTTCATGGGGGAATAGCTTGCTAACCTTCCACGGTTTCCCGCAATTCCAGGTACCTGGGCGCGGCCAAGAAGGTGAACCAGGCGGTGATCACTGTGCCTGCCTACTTCAACGACTCGCAGCGCCAGGCCACCAAGGACGCCGGCGTCATTGCGGGGCTGGAGGTGCGACTGCCCTGCTATGAGTCAGCTTACAACTGCAGCGCAAGTAATGTATTGCAAGTATGCACAAGTAAGCAAGTAAGCCGGAGTCACGAGGACAGACTGGTGTCACCTGTTCAACAACCACCTTTTAAACACTACGCCGTCCACTGCGGCATATGTGCGATGAGGCTGCGTCAGGAGAAGGAGGCACTGCTCCACTTGCAGTTGTCCGCAAGCACGCACCCGTGTGGGCTCCATGCGAAGCAAGGCGAAGGGCATTGCATTGCTGAGTGACATCTCAGAAAGGCACCGCAACAAGTGCGGCGCTGCTCCCTCCGCAGGTGCTGCGCATCATCAACGAGCCGACGGCGGCGGCAATCGCGTACGGTCTGGACAAGAAGGCCACAGGGCGGGGGGAGCGCCACGTGCTCATCTTCGACCTGGGCGGCGGCACCTTCGACGTGTGTGTTTCGCCCTTCTGCGCAACCGCATTCATCAGCTTCTCTAGAAGTGCGTGTGCTGATGTTGTATTCTGCATCCACATGTTAGGGTGTCCAGAGGGTGGACGTAAGCGATGATTCACGGCTATCAAGCTTACGTTTCTGGAAATGTCTGGGCTAAATGCACCATAAGCTGGGCTGCATAAGCACCCCACACCCATGCATCCTGTGATCGGACGGGAAATCCCGTGCTCGCACACATCATGCTGCATCTCACAGCTCCTCGATTACCGCGGCAGATGCGACACCCCGGGCAACAACCATCATAATGCTGCCGGCAGGTGTCGCTGCTGACCATCGATGAGGGCATCTTCGAGGTGAAGGCGACAGCCGGCGACACCCACCTCGGCGGCGAGGACTTTGACCACATACTGGCCCGCCACCTCATGGCGGTGCGCTTCGAGGAGGCTGTCGGTGCTGTTTTGAGCAAAAAGCTCTGTTATGGGTACCACCTCGAAACTTCGGGGCGAGCTGCGTGATACCCTCTGCCAATGCGTGGGATCGTCATTTTGGAGTTGCACGCCGCAGCATGCAGTTGGCCGACACCGACCGCAGGGTGGGCAGTTGGCCATTGGAAGGCAGCAGCACAATATGCAGGGGCTGCGGAGAGTGCAGCAGCGGCAAGACGGTCTTTACCCCCTGAACGGGGTGAAGTCTTCTTGCAGTTGAAGAGCAGCTCTCCATTGCCCTAGAAAACCTCCATCACTTGCCTGCTGGACTCCCTTCCACGTTGTCCCTTTGCTGCCGTCGAGCAGCTGAAAAAGCGTCTACTTGCAGTGCACTCCTTTCCTCATTGTCTCTTTGCCGCCGTCAGGCAGCCTTAGCAGCGTCTACTTGCAGCGCATGCTTCACTACCTCCTGCAGGGCAGGGGCCTTCGGATGCACTCAGGCGCACCATATTGTGGATGTTCTGCACGACCGAACTGCGGTCGTCCGAGCTCTGATGTCAGGCACGAGTTTGTTGACGTCGCCCCGCAGGAGTTCAAGCGCAAGAACAAAAAGGACATCAGCGACAACCCGCGGGCTGTGCGCCGCCTGCTGACCGCTGTGGAGCGCGCGAAGCGCACCCTGTCCTCCTCCACCCAGGTGCGCCTTGCCGAGCAGATGGCCGAGATTTGAAAGAGTGAAGCATGCAGCAGAAATTGGAAGAATCGTCGAGCGAGCGACGCCCACTCCACTCCTTGCATGCCCACTCCTTCACCCAGGCGCCCGTCGATTGAGATGTGCACGCTCAAAGTCTAGCAGGGCTGCTGCGCACATACATGCGGTGCCACTGCCATGGCCAAGCGTCGTGTTGCCCTCTTCGTGTTTTGTCCGTCTCAGCCTAGCTTCCATGCCGAATCCTGCTGCAATTCAAACGCCCTCTGGGCGATTCGCGGCTCCCGCCCCGCCATCTTTGTGCACGTGCGACGATGGAGCCGGTCTCGCTGCCCGAGAGCATCCGTCATGCCGCATCCTGCCGCAGCCCGAGCCACATCTGAGTCGGCCTCCCACGAACGTCGTGCTGCCCGCAGGCGACGATAGAGGTGGACTCCCTGTACGAGGGCATCGACTTCTACGCCTCCATAACGCGCGCCCGCTTCGAGGAGCTGTGCATGGACCTGTTCCGCAAGTGCATGGAGCCCGTGGAGAAGGTCCTCAAGGCGTGCCCCTCGTCCATGTCAAAACCGGGAAAAGAAACAAACAGGAATGAAAGAAGGACAGCAGAGTGGCAGAGTGGCTAGAGGGCACGCAGACAGCAAACAGCACGCCAGATGCTCTTTCACGCTTCTCCCGCCCGGCCTGCTTCACAGCGCGCAGTGCTGCCTGCTCTTGCACGCGTGTTTTGATGGCTCGCCTGGGCAGGCTTTCGGCTGGGCGCCAACCGCCTGGATGTCGCCACAAGCTCCATGCCAGTTCCGTCATGCTCTTTGTCCGTGCGATGCTTCACAGGACTCCAAGATGGATAAGAGCTCGATCCACGAGATCGTGTTAGTTGGCGGCTCGACTCGCATCCCCAAGGTCAGCTTGTGCCAATTGCTGCATCTGATGATAGGCGTTGCTTCAGGTACATGGGGCGATCACACTCACGCTCCTCGGCTGTGCCATGCACAGTTGCATACCGGAAAGAATGTGGCCCTATAAAGCTTCCCTTGGCTGATTTCGACAGCATGCAGCTGTGCCACAACTTGCGCAACATTCATTGCCAACTAGCAAGTATGTGTGCGGGTCGCCATTTTGCCGCAACACACGGCGCCACGCTACTCCTTCAGCCCCGCAGGTGCAGCAGATGCTGAGCGACTTCTTCCACGGCAAGGAGGTGAATAAGTCCATAAACCCTGACGAGGCAGTTGCCTACGGCGCCGCAGTGCAGGCTGCCATCCTCACCGGCGAGCAACACGAGAAGGTGAGATCTTTTTTATGAGTTCTTCTGCCTCGCCGGCGGCGGCCGGCTCTGCATGTCCGTACACGTCCCGTTCAAATGTCGCACTTGCATGTCTGCAGCTTTCGAAGGCCGCTCCAGACGAGCACAGGCACACACCACAGGGATGCTGTCGTGAAGCGTCACAGCCGTCCCAGTCTCGTTCACCGCTCCTCCTGCTGCCACGCAGGTGCAAGACCTGCTGCTGCTCGACGTGACGCCGCTGTCGCTGGGCATCGAGACCGCCGGCGGCGTCATGGTGCGACCTATTCCCGCTCTGTTACACGGACCATTGTCTTCTGCCGGTCTGAAGGATGTGAGGACGTAGATGCCGAAAGGTATATTCCTTCCGACATTGCAAAACAGCAGTGTATGGGTGTCAAGGCATCCAGGTTGTGAACTGCTGCCCCGCAGACAAAGCTGATTGAGCGCAACACGACGGTGCCGACCAAGAAGGAGCAGGTCTTCTCCACCTACTCCGACAACCAGCCCGCCGTGCTCATGTGCGGTCGTGTATTGGTAACTGCTGCTGACATGGTGCTGCCTGACCTTTTTAATGATGTACGCTCCAACTGCACTAGCCTGTTTGCTGCTGTTGTTCGGCATCATGCACATGCAGCGCGACCTTGCACTAATGTTGCCGGCCCTGGGGGAAGTGCATCGCGTGCTTGACGCCATGCATTGCACCACGTGTGAAGCTCCTGGCTGTAGCAAGGCAAGTGCTCGTGTACGCACATATATCGGTGGCTGGCCGTCCTCTTGCGTTGACATCGCCATTGTTGTGCAAATCGCAGCCAGGTGTACGAGGGCGAGCGCTCGCGCACAAAGGACAACAACCTGTTGGGGAAATTCGAGCTGACAGGCATCCCGCCGGCACCGCGCGGCGTGCCGCAGGTACAGGTCGGCTTTGACATCGACGCCAACGGCATCCTCAACGTGTCCGCCGAGGACAAAACCTCTGGTGCGCATGTCTGCGATAGTGTTCCAAAGTTCTGCACCACAGCTCAGCATACAGCAGCGCACACACTGCTGCCAGAGGACACGGAGCAAGGTGTCGCGATTTGCTGCAACCTGCAGGCTGCATGATGTTGATCCTTTGCAAGTTCAGGAGTTGCAGACAGTCTTGTTCGCACGCCCAGCCTCTGCTGGACTCCTGCACGCCACATCAGAGTTGAATGTAGACCAGTGCTATCCGAGAGCCAATCACCCCCCGTTGCTGTGCCCTGCGGCAGGCAAGAAGAGCAAGATCACCATCACGAACGACAAGGGGCGCCTGAGCAAGGAGGAGATTGAGCGCATGGTGCAGGACGCAGAGAAGTATAAGGTGAGCGCTACTGGTACCCTGTCTTGCCATCAGGCCCTCCTCTGAGGCGCACCCGCTGCTGCTGCTGCTGCTGCTGCTGCTGCTGCTGCTGCCGACGGCGCTCCCATCGCTGCACAAAGGCAACGCGATACAGGCCGCCAAAGTGCTGCGTCCCTTCTGTGTTTGCTCGACACGCAGCATTGAGAAACTCCTTCGTCACTGCAAGGCGCACGACCAGCGCGCACGACCACGTTGGTCTACAACATGACACGTTGCTGCGACGGTCGTTCTGCGGGCGGAGGGCGTGCGGGGACGCGCGGCGCAATGCAAGAACTCGACCAGCGGGCGCTCGAGGGCGAGGGTGTTTTGAAAACCAATAAAACAAAGAAGGAAAAAGAAAACATCGCTTGATAATGTGCAACCCTGCAGGCGGAGGACGAGGAGGCGCGGCGCAAGGTGGAGTCCAAAAACACGCTGGAAAACTACGCCTACAGCGTCCGCAACAGCCTGCGCGACGAGAAGGTGCGCCCCCTCTGTCCGTCCACATGCAGGCGCCCCTGCTGCCGCCTGTGTTGCAACATGCAGGCCTGCAACCACGACGACAGCGGCAGCCAGCGAGACGAGAGTGTATTCGCCCCTTTCTGTCTGCATTTTCAGAGCCCTGCCGCGAAAGCCTGCGCGACCAGCAGGTGCGCCCCGTCCAGATGGTCGGCGCCAGCAGCGCCAAGCAGTGCGGGCGTGCAGCGCACAAGCCTGCGGCACGAGACGAGGACCCCCTCAGAGCCAGATCTGCGTGCTGGCGTCCCTGCCTGTAGCGCGTGAGAGCGCAGGTCTGCAGCCCCGACGGCCGCTGTCACGATGGCAAGCGGGCGTGGCAATAGGCTTTCATGACAAGGGTGCGCTCTTGGCATCCCAAGCGTGCACTTCAATGCGCAGGTGGCGTCAAATCTGAGCTCCGAGGACAAGGAGAAGGCAAATTCGGCCATCGACGAGACCATCTCCTGGCTCGACAACAACCAGCTGGGCGAGGTGCGGTGGCAATTCGTCATACGCCTACTGTTGCGCTTTGGCAGGCAAGCAGGCAGCTCGGCACAGTCTCGATGGATGTCAATCCCGGCAAGTCATGTCAATCGAGAAGTGGCTGCGCTGCGGCACGTGGAATCACTCTGCTCGTTGATGGTCTGCAACCCTGACGTTTCACTTCTTTCAAAGTATATGAGTCGCTGGGGGCTCATGGAGATTCTACCTTGCCTCAAATGCAGGTGGAGGAGTTCGAGGACAAGCAGAAGGAGCTGGAGTTGGTCATCCAGCCCATCATGACCAAAATGTACCAGCAGGGCGGCGGCGCCGAGGGCGGCATGCCCGGCGGCATGCCCGGCGGCATGCCTGGCGGCGCCCCCGGCGGCGGCGGCGCAGGCGGCGGCGGTCCTACGGTTGAAGAGGTCAGCATCTTTGGGCCCCGGCTCTCGCAGCTGCATCGGCTCGATGAAGTGATCTGCTGATTGTTCCACGAGAGTTTCGGAACTACACTAAGCCTGCCTGTGCTCGGCTGCCACTGTGCAAGCACTACTACATGGCTGACTGCTTGCTGTATCCGCGTGCAGGTCGACTGAGCTATTCTTTTGTCGGGAGGCTGGCTCGTAGTGTAGTATATGTCGATCGCCTCAGCAGCAGGACTGCAGAAACCCTATTCACATTCCCGTGAATAGTGCGCCACCAATAAGGCATGGATGCGTACAGTGGACATGGGGCGCAGATGATAACACTTGTAGGAGTTCGTTGTCGTCGCCCACAAGTGACTTTTGCTATTCTCGCTTTTATCTTTGCTCTTCTCATTGGTTTGTCTGATTCGTGTCGTTTTCTGAGGTCTCAGGCGTTAGTCATGTTGCTGAAAGAGTCAGTTGCATTGCGAGTCATGCGGCAGCACTTTCCCACTGCCTGACACAGCAGCGGCAACTGTTTCGAGAAGACTCGCACAAGCGAATGGTGTAACGACAAGCTTGGGCGCCACAGGAGAATACTGCATCAACAAGCCGCTCTGCTCAGACTAGCCTTCCAGTGGGATGGCCCCCACCACGCCGGGTTTTTTGTCCCTGCGCGGTACCTTCACTGCCACTAGCGATGTGATTGCTGCTGGCATCTGGCTGGCGGACTAGCCCTTGTAAGTGGCCGCCTGAACGAGAGCACTGTCGATGAACGGCATCTACTACTCCGTCGTTTCCATAGTTGTGCTCATCCATGCAGCTGGTCATGCCCATCATGACGCCGCCACGGCCTGCCCCACGGGCCGGCCGGCTAGGGCCGTCCAGCGCTCCTTTTCATAATCCTCCGGCGTCTTGAAGTCCGGGTCGCAGTAGGAGCGCCAGGAGTAGCTGTGGCAGTCCAGGCACAGCGTCTCCGACTCCCACTTCTTCTTCGCCCGGCACCACGTCTGCATATTTACATGAGCATCGGCGATGATGTCTCTGTGCCCGCGCTGGCGGCGTGGCAGCACTCGACGCACTCGATTCATCGGCTGTGCAGTTCAAGACCGCAACGTCAAGCGGGATTCACATCTTCGCAGATCACCTGCGTGAAGTGGTGCTCCTTGGTCCGCTGGCTGCCGCAGCGCAGGCATTCTGGAAAGTCGTCATTGCGCTTCCACCGCGCCGACCACTCGTCCACCGTCATCACCTGCACGACGTCAAAGAGTCACATTGAGGCGTGATTGCATGTTTTTGGGTACAAAACCAGGGCGGCGCTGCTGTCTGTACGCATTTCCATTGCCGCTGCAGCGCTTCCAAGCCACCACAAATCAGGCGCCTTGTCGCCGGCTTATAACAGAACGATATGATATGGTCCCTGTGTTGGACAGTGGTCGTGACGACTGTTCCGCAGCGAACTGCAGGGACTGCAAACCTTGTAGCCGCAGCCAACCGACGGGTTGATCTCCACGGGGTCGCCATTGAGGATCTTGACCCACTCGCGGCTGTGGACGCGGGCCTTAGGATTTTCGCCGACATCCGTGTGGATGTCCGCCCTGAGGTCGGTGTTGTAAGCGAGTGTCGCAGCCATCACTGGCGTTCCGCTTACCCGACTGCTTTCACCGTGCAGCAAGGTCCCTCAATCATGAAAGTTTCAAGACGAGCTTCACTCTCACTTCCGTGGGCATAGGCCGGCACGTCTGCCATCGACGGAAGTGCAAGCGCCAGTGGGCTGCTCGTTCGCTCGCACAGTTGCGTAATGCCGGAGGGTTCGCGCCAAATAAGCCAAGAGAGATCTGAGGAGAGATGAAGAGAGATCTGGCAGCCTGCAAGTGAAACGGTGTTGCGGCACAAAAAATCAGACATAACATGCTTCTGCGCATGAATCTGACGCTTGTGGAGTTGCTGCCTTGTCCATGGCAGCACCCCTGATCAGTTGCTGTTGCATCGCTCCATAGCCGCCTCGTGCTTCCGGGTTCGACACTCAAACAGAGTGCACGAGCTCAATTCGACCCTCTTGAGCAACAGCGTTCGTTCAGGCAGCCAACATGTCGCTGGGGTTCGGAGGCAAGTCGTCCGAATTGGCCACCTACTTCACGGAGGTGGCTGAACACTTTGCGACGCTGAAGGATCCGGAGGAGAAGGCCCTGCTTGCAGCCAACGCCGTGGAAGAGGTGCACAACCGGAGGTCCATCGCTGCTTCCGCGTCGATCATGCGCCAGATTTCATGCCGCCTCAGAGGCAGACGCGGTTTGCCGCAGCCGCGAACACGGTGAAGACTACGCTTTCTTGCTCCGCCTTGACTTCAATATGATCAGCCACAATATGACACCTGCACTGAACAGGCAGCAGGGCAGGAGCTGGAGGCGGCCACCAGCCCCGCGACGGCGTTCACACTGGAGAAGCTGCTGGCAGCGGCCGACCTGCCAACGGTGCTGTCCTTCCTGCGCGCCGTGCTGGAGACGCAGGACGCCTTCGGCTCCCTCGCCACCAAGTGAGAAGCATTGCATGTGAACCGGCTTGTTCTTGGGGCAGCAACCGCGTGGCTGGTGAGCATCAGATGACCCGCTGCACAGCGACAATGTGCACAGCCATCCCTTCGGTTTCGACTGCCATGGGGGTGCACTCAGGGAGGGGACAGTGCTCTACAACCGCGACTGAACCGCAGCTCACACTGCTGTGTGCAGCAAGACGGGGTCACACATCCTGGAGAAGGTGCTGCAGAAGCTGGGCGATGAGGCGCCGGGCGCTGACGCCGCAACACAGACGGCCGTCGAGCAGGTGCGCCTGGGGAGCGAGCATCCTGCCGCCTGTCACACAGCGCCCGGCGACCGCCCTGCTTTTGCCTGCAACTTTTGCTCGGCATCCTCCTGCAGCCATCCGCCATGCTTCCAGTCCCCGGCCAGGGTGTTGAGCGCAACTGCACCTGATATCGGGTGCACGAGCTCGGCGCTCTTTCGCGTGTCCCATGCCATGCCATGACGCATGTGCAGATGCTGGGCCGGGTGTGCGCTGCGGTGGTGGACAACCTGGGGGACTGCATCACCAACCGCTGCGGCTCGCACGTGGCGCGGCGGCTGCTCAGCGTCGCCGCGGGCCGCCCCGTCGGTCCCGCCGCCGCCCGCAAGCAAAAGTCCGAGCTGTTCGACGACGAGGACGCCGACGCACCCGCGCAGCAGCCGCAGGTGTGGCGTCGGCAGCGGCTGGAGTCTTTCTGCGGCATTACTGCCTGTCAAATGGGCCTTGCGACACATTGCATGGCTGCGCATGCCTGCGAGCACTCCTGCGAGCCTCGCCATCAAGCGAGGCTGCTCAGTTTTCAGGTTCGTTTTCTTGCCGAGGGCTGCGCGGAGGTTGTGACATTGCCACGATGCTGCCGTAGGCTGCCGGCGGCAACGGGCAGAAGGCGGGACTGGCGGCACGGCTGGCGGCGCGGCCGGGCGTGGCCGAGGTGGCGCCGTTCCCCGGCGTCACCGCCACGCTGACGGCAGCGGTGTTGCACCCCGACAACGCGGCGCACATGGCGGACATGGCCTACCACACGCACGCGAGCCCCTGGCTGCAGGCGCTGGTGAAGGCCAACGCCGATGACGGGTGCAAATCTTGGGCTCACGTCCAAACATTGTCTTGTCCAAAACGTTGACAAGTTGAATCCGAAACCACGGATCCTGGCGGCAGACGCTGGTCAAGGCGAGCGCTGACGATCTGCGTGCTCAGTTGAGGTTCAGGGGTGTCAAGATGTCGCTGAGAAGGACGGGACGCATATGTTGCACCCGCCGGCAAGTGCTGAAATGGGTGAACGGGTCACCCAGCGTCCAAGAGGAGGAGGGTCACCTAGCATCCGAGTTGCACCCGGAGGGGGTCGTGCCTGCTCGGCACTGCTCCTGGCAACACATGTACGATGGGCTTCATCACTTGTGGGCAGGGCCGCCCTGGAGCTGCTGGTGGCGTGCCTGCTGGGCGGGGCGGAGGCGGAGTCGCTGGCCGCCCTGCGGCCGCAGGCGGTGTACGACATGATGGAAGACCGCACCGGCAGCCATGTGCTGGAGGTGCGGAGCTGCACCCTTAGCCCGCACAGGAGTGATCAGTGGTCATTGCTCGCCAGAGGCCCCCCACACGACCCCTCGCAAGCCCCGCTCAAAATGTTCCACAGCAACCAGCATTAAAGCAGACCGTCGGTGCCTCCTCAACTTTCTGTCAGGGCAGGTTGTTAAGGACAGGAGCTCCAGTCTCTTCAAGCACGAAGATGACTGTCATGCTTGGATCAGGGTTGGCAGTCATGTCGTCTGGGTTTTTGGCTGTCCGCGTAGCTTGCGGATATTTGCGCAGGCGGTGCTCGCTCGCCGGCGCCCATCATCCCCAAAACCTGTTGAAACCGCTTGCATGCAGGCGGTGCTGGCAGCGGCGCCGGACGAGCTGTACGGCCGCTTGTGGGGCTTCTTCGCCGGCAACCTGCTGACGCTGGCGATGCAGCCCATCGCCAACTTCGTGGTGCAGGCCGCGCTGTCGGCCGCCCGCACCGGCGACCAGGTGCGTCCTGTGGCGTATAGGAGCGCGGGTCACAGCACTGCATGAAATTCTCCGACTCTTCCTCTCGGCCTGCTACCACCTCTTGATGCAGCTGTTGAAACAGCTTTGATGCAGCTGTTGAAACAGCTTCTAGCACAATCTTGCGCAGGTATTGTTGGGTATTTTGTCCAAATGCTGTGCCAGACCAGGCTTGCGCATGAGCCTCAATTTTTAGCAGGACAGTGCCAAGGGCCAGGGGTATGTCCCTGGAAGCCGTGTCATGACAGATCTGCCAACGGCTGCAGATTAAGGCGGCGCTGGCGGAGCTGGGCGACAGCTTCGATCAGCTGCTGTCGCGGCGGCGGGCCGGCGTCGTGGCGGCGCTGCTAGCGGCGGCCGGGCGGCTTGGCGCCGGGCAGTCGGAGGCGTGCCGCGCGCTGTCGCGCGGGCTGACCGCCCTGCCCGCCGCCGGCGTCGAGCGCCGCGGCCTAGCGGTGCGTGCGCTCGATCCTAAGCACACACAGCACGGCACGGCAGCTGCTGGCCGTCCTGTTTACGGTGGCGCGCGGTGCTGCATCCAGGGCGCTGGGCATGCACGTGCGGCCTGCGCGTGAGGCTCCTGGAGACTCACGCTCAGGTGCTTTTCGTGCTGCCCGCCGTCCTGGATGGTCGGGTGCCGACGATGCGCATGGAGGCGTGCAGTGCCAGGGAACCCACTGTCAGCTGTTGACGCGTCGCTTGGCAGGAACCACTCACCACACAGCGCCCGAAGTCCGTGCTTGCGCACTCACAACAGGCGGCAAAGCCTGTGCCTGCGCGCGTTCACATGTGCCTGCGCGCGTTCCCAGGTGGCGCTGATGACGCTGGACGGCGCCGGGCAGCTGGGTGGCGACGCGCCGGGCGAGGTGGTCCCCGCAAAGCACAGGGCGCGGCTGTCGGCGCCCGGCTGCGCGATGCTCGCCCTGCTGCTGCGCTTCCCCCTGGTGCGTGCACAGCGTCGATCATTTCCCATGTGTCGCCTGTCTGTGAGGCCATTCTCATCGCACTGCAACGCACAAGCCTCTGGTTGCGAGGCTGATTGTTTTGGGACCGGAAATGTCACAATGCTTTGTGTTGGACCAGGTATTGGCGAGTCCTGACTGAAAGGGTGCCCCCGAAACTCCAGATCGCACTGAACGTGGTACGGTCCTGAACATGATGCTGGACGTGATGCAGGACGCGAGCCAGAAGTTCACGAAAGCGGTTGCGCTGCTGACGCCCGCCGACGCCGCGGCTGTGGGCATCGACCCCGGAGGCACCCGCGTCCTGGAGGTGCGGCGTGTATCACGAACTGCAGTGTGCCTGCAGGCTCACCTAGCGAACTCGGTCACATTGCTACGACCCCGCCTCCAGATGCCTACAACAAGCGTACATTGTAGAGCAGTGCCGGGAGGCAGAGACGGAACAATAGGCTCAGCACTGGCACTGGCGGCCAGACAGCCATGCGTCCGCCTGTGTCACCGCGCGGTTGTCCGATCAGGAGGGTTCCTCTGTGCGCAGGCGTTCATACAGGGGCACGCCTCCAGCAAGCAGAAAAAGGCGCTGGTGCGCGCGCTGGCCGGCAGCTGGGCGGCAGTCGCGGGCGAGTTTGGCGGCAGCCACCTGGTCGAGAAGTGCTTCGACTTTGCGGTGCGTCTTTCGGCACATTGCACGTGCAGGCTTCCTTTGAAGGTTTACTCTTCGTAGAGAGCTGTCAGAGCTGGTGCTCTGCAGAGGGAGCAGCCTGCACCACTTGCTGCCTGGCCTTCTGCCTGAACACGTCCAAGGCCGGCCAGCTCACCATCCTGCTTCGGCCTTGACGGTGAGGCATGCTGTGTGGGTGACGCCTCCAGGCAGGGCTGCCGGGCAGGCCGCACCCGGGCATGCCACACCTCCCGTCCCGGGCATGCCACATCTCGCCAGCACGCCTCATCAGCTGTCTGCCCCGTGTCACAGCCGCCTCTCTGTACAATGAATCTGCATGGTCAAGCAGCAGCACCCGACCCTGTGGTGCCACAATCCCAAATCTCCAATTCGCTGCAGGGTGTGGCGGACAGGGAGGCCATCGTACAGGAGTTGGTGATCGCGCGCCGCGCCCTGTACGCCTCGCCCCGCGGCACCGCAGTGCGCCGCTCGCACACTACATCTCTCCTGTCACGTCTCTCCTGCTGCTCGGCGCCGGAACCGGGTCTCAAGGCGATGCTCCGCCACGGCGCCGCCTCTGCTGGAGGCAGGCTGTGGCGCGGGTTTTTCGCAAATTGCGGTTGCTCGCGTCAATTGGCGCCGCTCGGCCTGGGCTACCTGCTCCTGCTATGACAGCATCATGCTCCACATGTAGCAAAGTCACTCTCTCCCACGCTGCATTGCGAACATATCGCAGGTGCTGCGACACACCGGCGCGGATGTCTATGCGCGCTCGCCGGCGGAGTGGCGGCAGCGCTCCGCCACGGCGGCCGCTGTGCGCAGCGACTTTGCAGCGATGCTGGGCGACGCGCCGGCGCAGCCGCGTGGTGGCGGCGGCGGCGGCGCCGGTGCTGCTGCTCCCGAGGGTGCAGAGGACGGAGCAGCTGGCGGCGCTGCAGGCGCGGAGCAGGAAGACAGCAGACACGGGAAGAAGGCGAAGAAGCGGGCGGCAGCGGCCGAGGAGGCTGCCGCAGCGGAGCAGGAGGCCGCAGGCCCGTCTGCAGGAGAGAAACCGAAGAAGGCGAGGGTCCCTTCCTCTGTTGTCTCGCCAGTGACTGGTCCTGCAGCTCACGCTCCTGAGCCCCACCTGGAGGACGTCGCACTGCGGCAACGTCAATAAGATCGTCCCTGGTCGTCAACGAGTAGCTGTTTGCTGGAACACTGAACCGCGATGCTCGATGGGCACAGAAGAAAAAACGCCGAGAAGCAGAGGAGGAAGGGGAGGAGGCGGGCAATCTGCCAGTCAAGGCAACAGGCGGAGAAGAAAAAATCAAGCGGAAAAAGCAGAAGCCTGTCGACAGCGGCACAGGGGTGCAGAAGCTTACAAAGAAGAAGGGCAAGTCTGGGCATGCTGCAGAGCCAGGCAGGACGCTGGGCGGCCAGCGGACGAGCGACATGATGCAGCTGCTTGTTGGATGAGGCCGAACAGTCAAAGAACACCTTCCGGTTATAATACGGCTATGGATGCAAACGAAAACGCAGCAAGCCATCACTTGTCGATTGCTTTATGTTCACGCCCCACCCTCTGACTTCACATTCGCATCCTCCTCCGCACAACGCCTGCACTACCCTGTTATAACTCCCTCTCCTAGGCAGTGCTCCTGAACGAATGAAATCAGCAGCAAGAAACCACAACAAAAGCTATTCTGCAGAGGGGTTCGCCGAGCAGTTCCAGCACTACATAACGGATTCAGTTTTGTTCAAACACCGAAGCCAAATACGGAGGGGGCAGCGCCCTAGCTGCAAGCGACCGACTATCGCCTGTTGTTTACCCGGCTGTCCTCCGCTGGTGAGCGCGCACTACAGGAAGGCGTCGTCCAGCACCAGGAAGCTCTCGAAATGCGAGATGTGTCTGTAAATTATGCAATGAGGGTGGGCTCAGCAGGCGGCGATGCCATAAACGGTCCAAGTGCATTAGTGGCAATCACAAACCACCCCACGGTGTACCGTCATCTCCAAAGATGCAAGAATGCAGCACTCACTCCTTGGGGAGCCAAGACGATTGCTTCAGCCATGCTGATATGCCGTGCGCAGCACTGCTAGTTGACTCCTTCGGCAGCACAGCTGGGCCAGTCTGCTTGGGGCTGGCCGGCTTTGCGACGCCGGCCTTGGTCGCCTGTGCGAGCCATGAAAAGTTCAGCCAGCATTGTGGAGCTTGCGAGACAGTAGTTGACAGTTTGAACCTTCTATAGGTTCCACGGGTGTGAGACGCAACAAAGAGACGTAAGATTCATAGCCTATGTGGTTGCGATGTGCACGCAACGATGCAGCAGGCGACAGGGACAAACAGGAGTCAAAAAGAGTCAAAACCTGCACCTTACTCTCAACGGGCAGACCCATCGTCGTTCCTCAGGGAGTGGGCCCAATCACCGCGCTGCCTGGTCTAGATGTGCTGACGCCGCTGGTCTAAGCAAACTCCAATGCTCCCATCCCACAACGCGCTTGTCATTGCCCAATACGCGCTTGTCAGCGTCGTCAAGGACCTGCTGCCTCGTGGCAGCTACTAGCAGCTAATCTCATGTTACGCGCAAACGCGGGAGCTAGCAAAGGCGCGGGAAGGAAGAACCCCCGCTCTCGTCATGAATAACACAGCTGATTGCCAGATGCCATCTGAGCTGATCGACTGGGCCACTCGGCGCTCAGCATTGGTCCGAGTGGCTGATGAAGCTCGGCTGACCTCTGCGATTGGAGTCCCCCATGACTGCGTCATGGGCGCGCCCGACGGCTCGGACTCCCGCAGATAGACGCGGTTGCACCGTTTGAAATGATCTTTCCCTCTGCGTTCTCAGCAGTGCGGCATATCACCAGAGCCGATCTTCTTACCAGCATGCTTCAGGAAGCTGTGCATGCAGCATCCAGCCCGCACGCCACTATGTATGCCAATGCTGTACCCGTCATGTGAGGCCGGCCTACAGCCCCATGGGCTGTTCAACCAGCAAGGGCAACCCAGTCACAGAGCTTTCTGACGAGACATACGATCATCCGCTGGGATCAGGGATGCGTCGAGGCTCCAGGAATGGGTCAGGGTTCCTGGGCCGGCGGCGTTCCACATCCACCAGGTGTGCCACTCAGATCTCTCTATTGACCCTGCGACCCTGCGATCCAGGCGCTGCAGGTCAGCGCCGAACGTCATGTCCCGTGCAACATATACGGTCGCATGGTCTACTAAATTGTGCTTGCCAGCATTGCTAAATGCGCACACCAGCCCAGCGTGAATGCCCCATGTATCTGCTGCACCAGGGGAGTGGCGATTGAGGACCGCAGCGACAGCACCAGCAGCGCCTCCACGGTGCACAGCGCTTTTGAGGGCAGTGGTGCGCGGCCGCCGCGTCACCCACAGCAGGATCAAGGGTACAACAGTGCGCAGCACTACAGTGGAGCCTCGGCGGTGCCGCTCCAGTCACCAGAGCCCGCGCTGCCGCCGCAGCATGCGCAGCCGCCGCAGGAGGCCGTCTCATACTTCGCTCGTACTTCCCTCGACGGCCGCCGACGGCGCCTGACGGCCGGCGGCCACGCGGACGCGGCGGCGGCAGAGGAGGCAGAGGCGGTCACTGGTCCCAGGCCCTACGCCCGCATTGGGCCATCCGCCTTGCCGCTGCAACTCCCTGCCTCGCAGGCGCAGCAGGCGCAGCAGCAGCAGCAGCAGCAGGCGCAGCAGCAGCAGCAGCAGCAGCAGCAGCAGCAGCAGCAGCAGCAGACCGATCACGGCAGCCAGTTGCCTCGTGGATCAGAAGCTTTTAGCAGCAACAGCGCGCCGTCCCCCGTGGCGCCAGCCCTGCCCCTGCAGTCCCGAGAAGCCTCGGACCAGGTGCTGGCGCGGCAGTCGTACGACTCTGCGATGCAGCGGCGCTCCCGCGATGAGGCAGCATCGTCAGGTGATACTTCTTGGCTCTCCTGCAATCCTTGCAACCGAAGAATGTCGCCAGTGGCTGCCGTGACACAAGATAGGGGATGCACTCGGCGCATGGCTCCTCTTGCAACAGGGCAAACGAGGTTGCTTGCAATATATTCGTTGCCCTGTTACGCAGGCGAGCCCTACCCCGCCGCTTGGTCGCCGGCCGGCACCGCTGCAGAGTCCCCCCGGGACGAGGATCACGCCAGGCAGCCGGCGTGGCGGGGCGAGGGCCGCGAGGCGTCGCCGCCGCGGAAGCGCCTGGGCCGCCGCCTGACGGCGCAGTCGCTGGAGCTGCCGCATCTCGGCGCCGCGCCGGACCCCGGCGGTGGAAGCACAGCCGCCAATGGCATCGGCGAGGTCGCTGCGGCGGGGCGCCCGCATCCGGCGCCGGCTACCTGGCGGGCCGACGCGGACGCCGCCSMCAGGYCGGCGATGCGGCAGTCGGCGCCCGGCGGCGGCGACGCCCTGTTCGGCGGCGGCGCACCGGTCACGCGGCTCATGCGCCACGTCCGCGCCTCGGGCGAGGCGCCGCTCGCGACGCGGTCCGTGGATTCCGGAAGCAGCCGCGCTTTTGCGCAGCAGCTGGCGGCAGTGCGGGCGTCGGCGCCGTCCTCCGCGGGGCTGCCGTCCGGCGGCGGCGGCGACGCCGGCGATGACGGCAGGCAGCAGCTGAAGCGCATGGCGACGACAGGCCACTGGGCATCGACGCTGGTGCCGCCCGCGCCGGCGGATGCGTGGCGCCCGGCTGCCGCGCCGGCAGACCACCGCTGGCCCGAGGTGAGCTGGGATGTTTCGGTACGGCAGTGACAGTGAGAATGTGCGTATGCTGAGATCCACAGCGCTGCAGCCCTGCCACGCCACCATCTGTGCGACCAGCCATTGACCAGCAGTGCAGCGTGAGAGGGGAGGCTACCGGCGTCATGCTCGAGCCCTTGGCCTGCGAGTCTCCAATGTTTCCACGGGCGCGCGACAGTTGCCGCTCCTGCATCCCGCAGGGCGCTCTGTACACCGGTCCGCCCGGACGCCGCGCCTCGGAATTGGCATCTAAGCAGCCGTCGGCCGCTGCCCCAGTGGCGCCAGCGGCTGGGCCTGACCGTGCGGGATTTGGCGAGCTGCGCCTGGAGTTTGGCGACCTGGAGGAACACCGTGTGGTGGGCACCGGGCAGTTTGGCTCCGTCAGCCTCGTGCGCCATCTGCCCACTGGGCGGCTGTACGCACTCAAGGTGAGGCGGCTGCCGCCGTGACCCAGCTTGGTTTAGCAGAAGTGTTCCGCCTTCCCCTGCCGAGAGGGGCAAACCCGTGGATCATCAACCGCTGACTGTGAGGCAGCACAGCGCACATGCAGCAGGGGCAGGCCACTGCACAGCCCACCCCATTGCTGCGGTGGCGGTCTTCCGGACGACAGCGGTTGCTGGGTGCGGGGACGCAGGTCCTGCACAAGGCGCCGATTCGGGAGGCAAAACAGGTGGAGCACGTGCTCAACGAGCGGAGCACGCAGGCGGCGGCCAGCCACCCGCTGTGCGTCGCGCTGCACGCCGCCTTCCAGGACGTGCACTCCCTGTACCTGCTCCAGGAGTTCGTGCCAGGTGCGCCGACCGCATTCATCTTGACTAGCTGCAGCGCCGGCACCAGTCCCAGTACAAGTCCGCGCCGCCCGCCCATCATGTTTAATGGTGTCGTGCTGATCAAGCCTGTTTTAGAGAGAAAAGTTAGTCGATACCCTGCCGCTGGGTGCGTCCGGGCGGATGGCAGTCCAGTCCACACCATCTCCTGTGGTTTGATGACTTGCATTGGCACCCTAACCGCTGGGCGCAGGCGGGGAGCTGCTGGCGCGGCTGGACCGCCACGGGCGGCTGCCTGACGAGGAGGCGCGCTGGTGCACCGCCTGCATCGTGGCGGCGCTGGCCTCCCTACACGAGCAGGGCGTTGTCTACCGGGTGCGTGCTCAAGTTGAAGACTTCCTCCTGCGCCTGGCCTCCTCCACGGTCACTGCAAGTCCGACGCAGGCTCCGTTGGGTGCCGAGCTCAGGCGGCCGGCAGGGAGACGCCGCTGCTGTCAGTCACCACCCCCTGGCCGCTTGCCTGCCGGGTGTTCAAGCCATGCAGGGGCCTGGAGCCTTTGGTCTCATCCGCAGCCAGCGTGGCATTCAGCTCAGAGTCGGTACAGTGAGCAGCAAAGGGAGGCCCGTCGGCCAGCTGCTCTGCGACATACTGTTCTTTTTACCTGGCTGTGGGCAGGACCTGCAGCCATGCCCTGACATTGTGTACTTGGATGTGGGCAGGACCTGAAGCCGGAGAACTTGCTGGTGGATGCGTCCGGCTATGTCAAGGTGGCCGACTTCGGCTTCGCCAAGCGCATCGGCGACGAGCGCACCTACACCATCTGCGGCACGCCCGACTACCAAGTGCGGTGACGCCTAGACCCTGATACAGTGTTGGGCGGCCATGGCCAGCACAATGCTTGTTCTTGGCTGAAGCAGGGGTGGCGTTTAGGGTTGATGCTCCAGCGGCTGCGCCGGCACCCGGTGCGCGGGCATCGCGTGCAGGCTTGGTCGCGGCAGCCAGCCGTAGCGCTGCTGCACCCTTGTGCTGCTCTTGTGCACACGTGGGAATGTGTTTCACACTCCGTGCTGGCGGCAGGCGCCGGAAGTCATTCAGCGGCGGGGCACCAGCTTTGGTGCGGACTGGTGGGGCATCGGCGTGCTGCTGTACGAGCTGCTGACGGGAGAGCCGCCCTTCAAGTCCGCCAGCGGCGACCCCTGGTGAGGCGGCTGGGGTTTTGTGGCTGAACCGCTCACTTCTCAAGGACGCGGCGCTTTCCCTCGCCCCCTCTCTCTCAGTTCGGCGGGCGTTCTCGTCCGTCCTGATCGGCGCATTGCCACAGCAGGCAGTCGCGCAAAGGTTGGGTGGCAATGCCAGCATGTGCAGCCTCAGCACTGCCGGTGTAGAGCAATGTTTCTTGGTTTCTTGGTTTCCGTGCTGACCTTTGCAGAATGAATATTGAGCTAGTTTTGAGGACGGTGCTGCCCCACTACAGGGACACCTTCCGGCGCATCCTGGCCGCCAAGTTTGCGCTGCCGGACACCATCTCGCCCAACGCTGCGGACCTCATCACTCAGCTGCTGCAGGTGGGCGTGGTTTCATTTTGATCAGCAGCTGCAGATATCCCGAGCTTTCAGAGAGCCGCTTGCTGCGTCTGCATCTGCAGGCAGACAAACTGAATAACGCCGCAAGCTTCAGCTTGAGACAATCAAGAGCCCCAGCCCGAGCTCAGAGCAAGGCTCACCTTAGGAGCATCTTGGTGTGCCACGACGCATCATCTGTACCTTCAGCGTTTTATTGCAGACCGGCCACCCAAACTCAAACCCTAAACCACATGCGCACAGGTGGACGTCGCCAAGCGGCTGGGCTGCGGGCCCGAGGGCGCGCAGGCCATTCGGGACCACCCCTACTTCGACGGCCTGGACTGGGCGGCGCTCGAGGCCTGCGAGCTGCTGCCGCCCTTCTCGCCGTCCGTGCCCGACCCGCTGTCGGCGGCGGCGGCGGSGGCAGCGGCGGCAGACTTCCCGKCGCCGCCGGACAAACCGCCGGTGTTCCCCGGCAACCAGAAGGACCCCAACCAGGAGGCGTGGGCGGGGCTGTGGAACTGGGTGGACGCTCCGCTGAGGCCGGCGCCGCCGGCGCCGCCCACAGTGCTCGTGGCAGCGCAGCGGCAGCACCAGCAACAGCATGCCGCCCAGCAGGCGGGCGGCAGCCCTGCAGCGGCCATGCAGCGGCAACCGAGTGGCGCTGCGTACGGCAGCCCCACGCCAAAGGGCGGCCAGTCCCCCCTGGAGCAGCTGCGGGCACTGGCCAACCGCACCGGCGACGCCTCGCAGCAGTCAGACGCCGTGGCGGCGCCGCCGGCCAGCTCGGACCTGGCAGCAGCGGACACATCCATGAACGGGATGCAGTCGCCGCCGTGGCAGCAGCCGCCGCCGCAGTGGCATGATCCGCCACCACAGCGGCCGCCGTCAGAGTCGTGGCCAGACGCTGAGCTGCCGGCTGCAGCGGCTGAAGCGGGATCAGCATCGGCGGGCAAGGTGTCCCGCCGTAAGCGGCTGGGGCTGTGGGTGCGCCCTGAGGCCAGCCCCCGCGACGGCGTCTCGGGCTCGGAGCCCGCTCCGTCGCCGCCGCCGGCGCCCCTGGATCTGAGCCACAGCTACGGAGCGTCAGAGGACGGTGCTAAGCCGTTGCCGGCCGGCAACAGGGTCCGCGGCTCGCTGCGGCGCTTCATGCCCCGGCGGGCGAGCGACAAGGGGCCGAGCGGCGGAGCGGAGGCAATGCCGTCCCCGCCACCGGCCGCCCGTGCCGACTCTGGCAACATCGACACGCAGCTCGCCGCTGCCGCCGCTGCTGCAGATGCAGACGCCAGTCCTGGCGGCCCACTCAGCCCCGGCAGCGCAGAGCCGTCGCCGTCTGTCAGGGAGACGCCGCACCGCGGCGGCCTTCGACGCTTCCTGTCATCGCGACCCAGCCCGCGGCAGCCTGAGCAGGGCGCGGCATCGCGGCCGGCAGCGTCCATGGACGACATCACAGCGTTGCTGCCAGCGGCCGGACCCCCGCCGCTCCGCGCCAGCAGCGAATGGGGCTCCGACGCAAGCGGCGGGCGGCCGGAGCCGCACTCGCTGCCGCTGCTGTCGCCGGGCCCTGGCGGCACGGAGGCGAGCCCCGGCGAGGAGGCCGTCTCATCGCTGCAGGCCTCCCACCGGCGGCGGGTGCCTCGGCACGCCAGCCCGCGCGGCAGCGAAAGCGGCGCAGAGACGCCGCCAGCGTCTGCGCTCAGATCGGACAGCCGCGGCAGCTCGCGGTCTTCGGGCTCCTCCTCCTTCCCAGGGCGCAAACCTTCGGCGCCGCCGGCAGCTGCAGCGGCGGWCGCCGACGCGGACGGCAGCACCGGCGCCGGTGCCGCCGCCGCCGGCGATGCAGCTGCAGTGCAGCAGGCAACGCAGCGGCAAGCTCAGTCGGGCGTGGCCGGTGGGCGGCTCGACCCTGCCGACCAGGAGGCGTTCGATGGGCGACCAGTGTCGCCGCCCGGCAGCGACCTCAGCTCAGAGGACAGCGGCGCTCTGCTCGCGGCGGCCGCCGAGTTCGCCGATGCCCCCGGCGACAATCGGCGGACGGATGCACCTGATTGGGCGGCCGTCCCGGTGCCAACCGGCCTCCTGGCCGCGACAGCTGCACCAAAGGCGGCACCTGCGGCGGCAGTGCCCTCGGCAGTGGCGGCGCCGCCCGGCAACAGCCCTGTGTGGCTCGCCGAAGGCGATGGCCAGGCACAGGACCGATCTCGAGCGGCTGCACACATGACGCGGCTTCAGTCCGACAGATGGCCACCGCCGCTGCTTACCGAAGCGCAGCATTCGGCAGCCGGTGCTGAGCAGCAGGAAGCTGCGGCATCATATGGAAGGCAGCCTCCCGAGCTGGCGGTAGCAGGCAACGGCCCGGCCGCGGCTGCCGCGGGCGACGGCAGCGCGGCCGCTGCAGTGCAGCCAGCGGCTGGGCAGCCTGTGGACGAGCTGGCTGCTGTGGGCCCGAGGCCGGAGACGGCGCCGGAGGCTGGGCAGGCAGGCGGTGCTGACTGCGTCACCGGCGAGGCAGAAGCAGCCGCAAAGGCAGAAAGGGACGCCCCCGCTGCCGCGGCCACTGTCGCAGCCACTGCAGCCGCCACCGCAGCGGCGGCGGCAGCGGCGGCAGCAGCAGCGGCAGATGCACCAGTTCGCCACCACCGCAAGTGGGTGCGGACGCGGGAGCTCAGCCCTGCCCCTGCAGACAACTCGTCTGAAAGCTCCGCGACAGATAGCGCCGCGGCAGACAGCGCTGTTCTCGAGCGCACCTCGCCGCCAGGCTCCGCACCTTTAACAGAGCCCGCGCCTGAGGCGCAGCCTGGGCCAGCGCCCCCCGCGCCGAAGCCTGGCGGGCTGCTCTGGCCGGCGGACGATGCAGAGGCCATGGGCCGGCGCGCCCAGTCGCCGCAGCAGCCGCCGGCGCGGCTGAGGCCTGCCAGTCCTGCTGCACCTGCGCAGCTGGATCCGCCGTGGCCGCAGCCCGATGCGCAGGCCGCGGCGGTGGCGCCAGCGCCGGCAGTGGCGGCAGCCATGCTGGATGCAGAGGAGGCAGACCCGCAGCCGCGGCCAGCAGCCGCCGAGCCGGCTGCGCCACCCGAAGCTGCACAGCCTCCCGCAGTCGCGGCGGCCGACACGCCACCGCGCCCTGTGGGCGCCGCCTCGCCGCAGCAGTCGCCGGGCGGCTCGCCGCGGCAGTCGCCAGAGGCGATGCAGCGCGCCATCGAACGGCTGCGCTCCTCCGCCACAGGTGAGGCTGGCTGTATTTGCAACCGCACACATCATGAGCAGGGAACTGTGATGAGGGCACAGTGATGTCAAGTGCGCAGCTGGGGTCGGTGTGGTGCAGTCGTCGTTGGTACATGGACTGCCTGCTTGCGTGTTTCTGCTCTCTGAAACTGCTGCATGCTCGCCGGCTGCACACGCAGACCAGATCAAAACTGTGTGCAATGACTCGTGCCTTTTTCAACACCTGTGCAAACTCTGGCGAAGTCTCCTGCTGCGACATGCTGCAGGCCGGCTGGAGCGGCGCTCCCTGGATGGCCCGCGGCGCAGCCTAGATGGCGTGGCGCCTCCAATGGCAGCCTCCGCGCCGGTCACCCCGATCCACGACTTCATTCCAACCACCACGCACTTTGCGCGCCCCTCCGCGGCGGCTGCCTCGCCGTCGCAGGCGCCCTCCTCGCCGCGTGCGCCGCAGCGGCCGGCTCCCAACCCCGCCGCCATCGACCTGCCGGCTGAGGACGCGGCGGTGCTCGCGGCCKTTGGCTTCCGCGCCGCAGGGTCTKCGGCGGCGCSGGGTTCGCCGGCGGGGCCCGGCGCCACGCGTTCGCCCTCCGGCAGCGCAGCGGCAGAACCCAGTCCCCAGCCGGCGCCCGCCCCGCGGCGGTCGCCCGCCGGTTCGCCCTCTGGCAGCTTCCGGTCGCCGAGCCTGTCACCGGCAGCCGGCTCGCCGGCGGCGGSGTCGACGCCGCTATCGCCGCGCCGGCCTGAGGCGATCAGCGCGCTGCGCGCCTCGGCACAGCGCCTGGCGGCTGCAGCGGCCGGCCCCGCGGCCGAAGCCATGCCGTTGGCGGCGGCCGCTTCGGCCGCGGCTGAGCTTGAGCCAGTGTCACACAGCACCGCCGGCTCGGGAGTGCTGGAGTCGCCGCTGGCTGGCTCCATGGTGGCCTTTGCGACTGGCCGCGCGCCGACGTCGGTGCCGGTGTCCCCGCGGCCGGGCAGGCTTCGGCTTACGCATCAATCCGGCGGCAGCGGCGGCGGCGGCGGCGGCGCAAACCTGCMGCMGGCGGCTCCGGCGCCCCTCTCGCCCAGAGGCWGCGCACCAACGACGCCGCGGCCGGCGGCCGGCCCCGCGGGGGGGCTGCTGCGGGCCTTGCAGCGGCGGCAGCCTGGCCGGGAAGCCCGCCAAGCGGCAGCTGAGCCTGGCGCGCGGAGCGCCGCTGCTGTGAGGACTCGTGGGGAAGCTGGTCTGCAAGCCTTCTAGCAGTGGTTGGACGAGGTCGCACTGCGTCGTGGCTGCATGGTCATTGCTCATTGCAAGGGGTTACTCTGCCGCGTCGTGGCTGCGAGGGTATCACAGCGGCGGATGGATGTGATCAGGCATAGCATATGTTGCACATTTTTTACACGGATATCCGGTTCCACGTACCTGCTAGAGCTTGGTCTGCTGTTCTGATCAAACGTGTTGAGCTTACCTGCAGAACATCCTGTCTAAGCACTTTCGTTGCTGTCAGGCGCTTGCAGCACTCTTGCCTCTCCACACAGATCTCTCGTTCAGCAGTGTCATCAGGAGGGAACAACGCAACCTCTTCTGTAAGAAGCAGTATAGGATTGATAACACCGCTCCGCCCGCTAGGTATTCACTCTCATCAGCGGCTTGGCAGAGTTGTCTATCCGACCAGCCTCAGGTGCTGCTGCATCACCGACTCAACAGCCAGTTCCCCAGTGCTGCAGCGGCGAGCAGCTGCCGCACGGCAAGCACCTCCTTGCGGCAGCTGCTCAGCGCCGGGTGTGTCAGCACGAGTGCCTGCCAGCCAGCTAGCAGGGCCACGCCGCCCGGCTTTGACCTCCCTGCCGCCACGGCCTGCTCCTCATGCCGCTGCTTCAGGCGCAGCGCAGATTCCCCAGCTGAAGCCAGTGCCGCTTGCAGATTTGCCAGCCCGCCGGCCAGGGTTGCACCGCACGGCGCACGCGTGCGCACGCGCACGCGTTCCGCACGCGTGCGCACGGCCGCACGGCTGTGAGCACTGCCGTGCGCACGTTGTCAGACGCTGTCAGACAGTGATGTAATCCAGCTAGACAACAGTTGCCGGCATGCTACTGCAGCTGCAAATGAGACGCAACCGCACATCACCGCCGTGTAACATGTTGCATACATCATCTCAGCGCATAAGATATATGTGCAGTGAGGTTGTATGCATTGTTCAGCCTGTTATGGCCCAGCGCAGCCTGTTTCTTCATTCCCCTGGGGGATTAACACAAGCAGCCGTGCGAAAGTGCCGTTCCCTGCCGTGCGACGTGCGCACGCGGTGCGCACGCGTGCGCACGGCCGCACGTCAGTGTAAAGTGACGTGCGGTGCAACCCTGCCGCCGGCCCTGAAGCCGGCCGCGGCCACAAATGCTGACGCCGTCGCGTCCCTCTCCGCGCCGCATCTAGCGCGGAAGCCGCCCCACAGCCGCGTCTGCAGCCAGTGCGTCACCGCGGCTGCCGCGACAACGGCGGCGCAGTCCTCCGCGGGCCGCATGTCGTCGTTGCCAGAGGCGTCGGCCGCCACGCAGCCGGGCTCGTGCAGGCCGCCGGCGGCCAGCAGGCTGTCTGCTGCGGGACAGACGACCGCCCGCAGCAGCAGCTCCTCGGCCTCATGCTGCCCCAGAATGCCGGCGGCCTCTCTTGCGAACGCGCTGGCCAGCATTTTGCCGCTGTCGTGCAGCATGCAGAAACGCACGAATCGGGACGACACCGCCATGTCACCGGCGGAAAGGCGGCCAAGCCACCGCTGGAAATGCCGTCGCTGGGCCTGCCGCCGTCGGCATACGTCAGCAACTCCCGGTCTTGTCTCGGCGCGGCGGCCGGGGACTTTGCGGAGGGGCCAGCGGCGGTTGCACTGGACTGCAGGTGCCTTGTGGCCGTGGCAATCCTGGCGTGCATGCCCGCGGCCAGCCGGGCCGTCTCCAGGTCCTGGCCGTTCTGATGCCGCCGCGTCACCCTTACGCTTCCTGCACAATTCGACTCTACTAGACCGGAGCGACAATTGTTGCCAACCTTGCAGTCATGCGGCCACACGTTTGCATTTGCCAACAGCACCTGAGCGATCTCTCTGCATGATGCAGTGCATCAGCTTGCGCGGTGCCAAAGCGTAACAAGCAGAACAGTACCCACGCAAATGCATGGACGCTCACATTTGCACGAAGCTCAGGCGGCCCAGCATGTAAATGAGGCGCGCCGTCAGCGGCGGCATGTTGACGATGCGCCGCCCACCCAGCGCCGCCATATGGGCCGGCGCCAGCGGCTTGATCACTAGCGATGCGATGCAGATGATGTCGTGCCAGCGCGACAGCAGCATCGCCAGGCGGATGGGCCCCGTCAGCTGCGCTTGCAGCCAAGCCGCACCGTCCAGCACCAACAGCAGCTGCCACCGCAGGTTGCCCGACGCCCGGTGGGATGCAGCCAGCGATGCTGGAAAGCTCATGTGGTCCGGAACTCGAATGCTGTTGCTGCGATACTGTGGAAGAACTGGGCGCGAAGTTATCAGAGAACGCGATCACGGCATGTCTGGAGCGAGTTGAATGAATAAGAGGAGTGAAATTTTCTAGGCCGGCACCGCAACATGCAAGACCGTCACGGAGCATGCATTCAGCTCAGTCCAGCTCAGTCCAGAAAGGAACTTGCAGAGAACATATCAATGTGTGAACGTTGTAGAGTCGCACCGGTGGTGCACTCGGTCGCACGTCGCTATGTTGGCGACGTCGTCGTTGTTCCTCCCTCTACTTGAAAGATCTGCTCAACATCACGCGTCGGACGATGGTGATGGCCACTGATCCGACGATATAAAATAAAGGCCTTGACTTCATTGAGCTGATACCCCCGTGCAGCAGTGCCGCGGCCGGCGCTGCGGACCGGCCGAGCCGACAGATGCGCTGGTGAGAGCCGACGGATCAGTCTGCGGGATTCACATTGCGTTTCAGTGCTGATTTGATGCTTGTTAATCAAAGGCTGAAACAATCTGAAACAACCTATGTGCGGCGGGCTTGTATGATACGACGCTGAGCACTGCGCAAGCTGAAGCGCGGTCCTGCTGAGAATCCCAATTCGGATGTTGAACCCCCTCGCACGCAGCCCAGGGGGTAGGCATGGAGACTGAGTCATGTCGCTTGTTGCACCTTGCAGTCCGGTCAGGTGAAAAATCAAGCACCTCAAATCAAGCACCCTAAAGAACAAGAGATCTGTCAGCTGAACCAGCATGAGCCATTGGCGCCTGGTTAACCATTCACTGCGCAACCGGCGGCATGCTCGAGCCTGATGCAGCGCCGGCGCCCTGGCATGCTCACTCTGCGTGCAGCCTTGATTAAGGGCCGTCTCATTCGTGTATTTGGGAGCAAAATACCCCCAGCCTTACGCTTCCCCAGTCTCGTCAAGTTTACGGCCTGCCGCCCGTGGTCCCGATGCCGAGCATCATTTGGCGGCCTCCAGCCGCTCTGCGACCTCCTGCTCCGAGATGAATTCTGGCTTGTGGCCCTGTGCAGAAGACCACGAGGTTGGTGGAGGCACAGCGCCCTCTGAGGAGGACGTTCTTTTCACGGCGTTCCGCCTGAGAGGATCGTTGCAACACTCCAGGGACCCTGCCCAGCCGTGCAGCCCCAGCCCCAGCCCCCGCCCTGCTCCAGACATCCAAGTTCCTGCACCATGCTGCTCCCAGAAGCCGGCCAAAAGCGCCTCTTTCGTCGCTGCAGCGACGTCCCCAAAGCTGCAAGCGCATCAAGTGCCTTCACCGCCTTTCTCGGCACCATTACCCACCTCCAGTGCTCCTCGGTCTCCAGAGCCTCTGCCCGACTTTCTCGTGGCACAAGCGCAGCAGTCCTAGCAACACGGCAATGCGGGACATTTTCAAACGCAGTTTCCTAGATAAACGGGCGCACCGCGGGCGCCTCCCAGGGCCGCCACTCGGCCATGCGGTCGATGAGCTCCAGCTCCTTCTTGGCCATCAGCGTCAGCTCCTCAAGCTGAAAAGACAGCGCCTCCTCCACCGCCTCATCGTCGGCACTGCCATTTAGCTGCGGCAGTGGCGAGGATCTTACGTTAATCACCATGTACTGTGCACGATGGTGTCTCAGAGTGGCGGCAGGCCCCTCCCCTCGTCTTCGGCGCCGCCGTCAGGTGTGGCGGCATGAACCCATACGAGAGCTTCATCACCAGCCGCATGCAGGATCGCGGCGGAGCCCATGAACTGCGTCGGGTGCTGGCAGGCTCACATGAAAGACTCCTGCCGGGTAGCCATGGCTGCTGAACGTTTAAAATCCCCCCGTGGTTCGAGCCTTTCCTGAGACTGACCTGCAGGTTTTATATGCGACAGCGTGGCAACCGCTTGCCAAAAGCCACTCCGAGTAATGACCTGCCGGTCGCAGCGAAGGCGCTGCTGCTCCAAGCCTCGACACAGCTGCGCCTCATATGTCTCACCTGCTCGATCCAGTGCTCGAACGTCGACTCCACATTCAGCCTGTACTGCGCCTCAGCGGGGATTTTTTCCGTGACCGCTGCCAGCACCTGCTGCGAGGCCGCCAGCAGGTTCGCCCTCGCCTCCGGGTCCACCTCCACACCCACGATGCCAGTCGTCTCCTTCAGGCCTCTGTGAACAACCGCCGCTCGAACGTTTGAATCCACAATGTATCCACTGCCGCATCCGAGGCACCAACTGCCAGCGATTCAGGCTGGAGACAACGTCAGGCGGATCATCGATCAGATATCGAGAAGATCAGACTCTTCTTTCGACCAATGAGGCTCTTCGTTGCAGCAGCAGCAGCAACAGCAGCAGCAGCACCTGGTGTTGGTCTGGCCGAACAGCGCTGAGCATGCCCCAAGTTGTTGGGTTGCCTGCACGCGGAGGCCCCTCGCCGCGAATGATTTACTGAGCGCCTTCAGCATGCTGCCCTTGCGGCTATCCGATCGACTGTCGATGTATTGTACGCCCGACGAACAGGGTGTTCACGAGGATTTGTAGCCAAAAGTTGATGAGAGTGATGCGGCGTCGCGCGCCTCTCAGATCGAAGAATGAGATACTCGTAATGCTTCAAAACCGGTGAAGAAATGTGGATGCCGTTTGCTGCCGGACGGTTGGGTGCGCTCCTTCGTACAAAACCCTACTCGTGGCCAAATCCCGCCGTTGCCGCCGAGTTGCTTTGCAAATTAAGTTCAAACGACGGCTTGGCTTTCCCGACGGCCTGCCTCTTTAATGCCGTTAGGTCAGACCCATGAAATTCTTCGCAAACTGGGCGTCCCAAGCAACCGCATGGCACAGCATTGTGCTCGCTGCCAGGCGCTGCTTGAGCTGCGCAGTGCGCAGCAACAATGTTGCAGCATGGTCTGTCACCTGCACCAGCACAGGTCATTGACGACTCAACAAAGTGTCCTGGTGCACAAGACTGGTGAGTTGTGCTATGACACATAAGGTTTCTGATAGAACTCACTTCCATCGAGTTGCCGTAGAGCAGCACAGTCTCACCGCTGCGTCGTGAAGCATGGCACAGCATGAAAGTCGCTGCAGACGTGCAAAGCTTCCGGGTCAGGCCCAGCGCCGCTGGTCCTCTGCATCATCGACGGGCGTGTACCAGTCCGGCCGTGCCATGCCGGGGCTAAGCCTGCAGCGCCAATGATGCTGTTGGGCTCAGGAGTTTGTACACCAAGCGATGTGTCGGAGACCAAGTGCTCAATGGTCACCTGCAGAGCATCCAGCATAGCCGCAAGAGGTGAGGCAGGCAGCACATCGACGAGCAGACCGCGGCACCACGGGCAGCATCGAATAGCGAAACTTGCCTGTAGTTGAGCAGGATCTCCTCATTGCGCACATCCCGCAATGCCACCAGTGCCAGGCCCCTGCCCGGGCTGCTGGCGACGGCGCTGGGGCTTGGGCCTTCTTTGTCGGCGCTGGCGCCGCCGCAAGCGCCAAAATTGATATTCGGGAGGTACGCCCGCAGCTGCTCACCCACACCTGGAGGTCATCACAGCTCTGGTGCTCAGCCAGGTTCTCCCTGTTACCTCGGTGCAAGGACAGGAGCAAGTTTGAGAGACTGTTTGCAGACCCTCGATCACTTGGCCTCACCTGAAGCGTCGAGGTCGAGGGGCGCGAGCATGACGTTCGGCTGCTCCTCAGCCGCCGGGTGGTTTGCGTAATGCGCCAGCGCATATGGGTTGCGCCCCTGTCCAAGGCAGCACCGCACGGTCTTTCACGGATAAAAGGTAGCTGGCAGGCGTTTGGAACCCCCTACAATGTGCTCGAGATGCAGTGGTGCAGTACCAGCAAATATCGAGGGGGGGTCAGCACAGCTTCACGGGCTACTCTCTTTTGGCATGCCTCAGCACCAGGGTGGAGTTCAGGCGAGAGCGGCCTCCGCAAAGGAAGAAACGAAGCATTTCCGTCATATCCCACCTCCAAGTGCTGCAGGGCATGCTCAGCCGCGTTTCGGGTCAGCGCCGGCCACACGGAGCGCGGATCCTCCAGCCCGGGGCCCCACGCCTTGGCATCCAGAATGGCGCCGTCAAAGCGGGACACCAGGAACGAGTTGTCCCGGTCCACCCGCGGGTACCCTGGTATGTCCCTGCGCGTGCGCAACCATGATGGTCTCGGCCGCGGCCGCACGGCGCAGTCCAGAAGCTGGGTGCGAGCTGACAACAGCTCGTCTCAGACCGCACAGCTGCAAAGGTCTGGGTCACTGCAGCCGTTCTGTGCGCATGCTCAATGTGCGGAAGTCCGCCTGCCTGTGGTGCCGGATGTCGTACAGGACGCCAGGGTACAGCGCCAGCAGCGACCCCGCGGGTGCAGCGCCCTGCAGCCACAGCCCGCGGCCCGCCTGCCACACCAGCGACGTGGCCAGCCCGACGCTGTAGCCAGTCGCCTCCTACATGCAGCGGCCCTCCCACGAGTGGCCTTCCTCAGCGGGCCAACAGGCGTTGGGTGGCTGTTCACTCCAGCCACCGTGCAGGTTCGGATGTCCTGCAGCTAGCCACTCCTGCTGAGGTACATGTCAAACCCTGCAGACACGGAGTCAATGAATGGGAGCATTCAGATGTCAAGCTCGCCTGGACTGCTGCTGCTATCTGGTCCATGGTGACAGACCGCTGCTGGCTGGCCGCTCCCGCCTGCTGTGGGCTCGGGGCTGCCGCAGACTCGGCGCCAGTCGCCATCGCCAGGCCGCCAACGCGCCTATGCGGCGCTGCTGCCGGCTGCGCCTTTTCGCCCTGCCACAATGGAGACACGACAATTAGGGAKGGGGGTGGGGGGTGTCCCACAGCAGATCGTGTGAGTTCTGAGGTGCTCACTTGAAACCATTCTTCTAGTTCCTGCTGGACGGCCAGCCGCACCTGTAGGGGCCGTGCCGCGGCGGGGCACAGGCTGTCCTGCTGGTGCAGGAACCTGTGCATGGCGCCGGCCAGCGCGGCAAACTGGCTGTTCAGGTGTGCGGCCACCTCCTTGCTCGTGCCCTGCACACATCCTGGGACGCGGTGACAGTCTGAGGAAGGAATTCGCTGGGTGAACCCAGCCATGATGCGGGCACGCCACTGCGCTCTCTGGTATAATAACGGGGTCGTGGTGGCAGCATCTGACTCTTTGTATCAGCAGAGTGAGACATGTATAATCTTCTGAGACCTCACCTCATAGCCCATCCGCTGTGCTGCAGCATCCAGATCGTCCGCAAGGGCATTGGTCACCGTCTCGCCTGCGGTCAGGGCGTCTGCCACAATGAGATCACTGCCTTCCTAAGCATTCTGCCTGCCTGTAGAAACCTCGCTTCTTATGGCAAGGCTGCTGCACGACAGCATTGCTATTGATTTTGCAACTCTTTGCGCAAAGCATGACGCCAGCACCTGAGGCCCGCCGGGCATGCAGGCTGGTGAGCAGGTACAGGCGGTGCGAGTCAATCTCCGCCTGCAGGCGCCGCTTGTCAAGTCGCTCCCGTATGGCACGCGCCGTGAGCTTGTCGATGATGTTGCGCAGAAATGCCTGCGCCATAGCTGCTGCCGCAGCTGTGCCGCTGAGCACAAGGATCCAGCAGTGGAAGGCTTTGCAGTGGCGCTGCACCGGATCATCCACTCAGCCAGCAATCGAGATGATTCAGACGCTTCAATAGATGGCGGCTTGTTCAGAAGTTGAGGAAATCAATCCAGCCCCGAATGCGATCGCTCTTGACCAACGAGAAGTGGACCGGCTTGCCCTGGATCGAGGTTTGCCAGACTGATGCAGAAAGCTGATCGTCTGAGGCCGTGGAAGCGCTTCTGTTTGTGAGTGCTGTCGTTATGCCGTCTGTGCAACATGCATGTCCTTATTGTTCACACGGTTCCATAAAGCATGCATGCCTGTGCGCATTCGACCTCATGTCAAAATGCTTTTGCGCCATGAAATCAGGCGTGGTCACGCTGGCCTCGCTGGTCGAAGCCGGCACGATAAAGCCAGGGGCTGGCGTCCTATCAGTGTCCGTGGGCAGTGCAGCTGACGCCAGGACATTTACAGCAGGCATTGCCCCTACCTCATGCTGCGTCATCCTCTGCAATCGACGGTCCTGCATGCCACAACTGCTGGATTGATGCACCTCAGCTGTCCAAGTGATCAAGCGCAATCTCGCGCTAACCGCTCGCAAGCTATCGGCACAGATCAGGATTGCACACATGATGCCTTACTGCCGATGCAACCCGTGGCAAAAAGTTATCTTTCCTATTTGATGCCGGTCGAGCAAGGTCTACGAACGCACTCCCCGGGCCAGATGATCTGACCTGATTCATTTCGGCCTGCAGATCTGCTGGACAATGGGGACATCATCTACGACAACAAGCTGTACAAAAGCCCCTCATCCTGGAGCCTCTACGTGAAGCGGCTCGTCAACCCACAGAGGCTGGTGAGCTGCGGGCGCACTCGGAACCGCAAGCGCGCATTTGCACCTGTTTCATATTGAGTCTGCTCTCCAGGACCACACACCCTCACACATGACAGGAAGGCGCAAGACGAATATCGCCTTGAACATATTCTGCGCGTGCCTCTCAGTGCTCCGCCTGCATCAGGTCATCCTCGGCCTGCCATGCAGCGTCCTCTGGCCGCATGCGCATCCGCAGACACAGCCCTAGCTGCATGCATGCAGGCCGACGACGGGTGGACCAGCGTCAAGTACTGCGGCGAGCTGCTGAAAACCTACCGCCCCAAGAAGCAGCCCGCAAGCGACCAGCCAGAGGCGGACGCTGCCGCTCCGGCGCCGCGCCGCAAGAAGGCGCGCCGTGCGCCGGTGCGGTACACCGAGTCAGACGAGGACGAGGCCCCCATTCCCGACGAGGTGAGTCCGCAATTCTGTTTCAACTGCAAGGGCCGACATTCAGCAGAGTGCCACGCCAATGCTGCATGGGGACAGGCAACTAGTTCAGCTTCCGCATCTGTGCATTGCGAGTGAATCAATGCTCATGGCCATATTCATGGGCTTTTTGCTGTGGGCAGTGGGTGATTTGCATTGCTATGGGCAGTGGATGATTTGCACCAGCACTCGTTCAAGACTGGAAGAGTGCATCGAATGTGGACTGCACCTTCAAGACAATGCATGCGTGGCAGATGATCGCCCACTCAGAGGCAGCCGAAAGGCGGCAACACCTATCCTGGCCGGCAGCTGTAGACATGCTGCGTGTCTGAAACAACGCACAGGACGAGCCGGAGCAGTTCGACGGCTTCGAGGAAGACTCGCTGCCGGAGGAGGAGGCGGCAGGGGCCGAAGACGACGATCCAGAGCCGCAGGAGTTTGGCGACGACGACGAGCCAGACGAGGCCGGTGCCACGGACGAGCCCACGGACAATGCCGCAGACGACGAGGCGGACGGTCAATTTGGCGATGGCGAGCCAGCAGACGATGAGCCAGCAGACGATGGGCCAGCAGAGGACGATGAGCCGGCGGAGCATGAGCCGGCGGACGATGAGCCGGCAGGCGTCGACCGGGATGTTCCCAGCTGGCCTGCCCACCAGGTGGGCACATTCGCTTCTCATGAGGGATAGATGCTTGTGACAGACCAAAAGGACGAGTCTCGAGTTGTGTGGTTGAAGTCTGTTCAACACTCGCGGATTGGCGAATGTAAGCTCGGCCTGGAGCTTGAGCAGATGGGCTGCTTGGAGTATGCCCTGCACACCATTGAGGCAATGCTGCCTCGACACCAGTGAAGCGCACTCACACGTTATGCGCATGTCGGACCTTCACGCAATTGTGCAGTCTGCAGGCGGGGCGGGCACGGCTGAGCGGCCGGGCCGCGCATTCGCCCAGCAGCAAGCCGGCGTCGCGAAACGCCTCCCCCGCGGCCGCAAAAGCTCCTGACCCACTGCCGGCGCCGCCGCCGGTAGAAGCGGCAGCCGCCTCGCCGGCGCCGCAGCATCCGCCTCATGCAGCGGAGGAGGACGAGGCAGCGAACGAGGCAATGGCGTCGCCCGGCGGCAGCCAGTTCTGGGGGCCGCCGGCGCTGCACAAGGGCAGCCTGGGCGGCGGCAGCATGGAGTGGATCATGTGCGACACGTGCAACAAGTGGCGGCAGGCGGCGACAGGCACCGTCGCACGCGGGCCCTGGGACTGTACCATGAACAAGGACACCCGGTGCGCCCGGCTGCGGTGGGACAGGATGCCGGACTCACCTGTCTCCCCAGGGGTGGCAGTGTCTCGCATCCGTGCTTGCAGCTGGAGGTCAGAGGAATGCTTCGAGGCTCGACTTCGAGGCTAGGCAACAGGTCATGCAGCACAGGTCTGCCAAAGCCCTTATGCTTCCATTCCGCACAGGTACAACACGTGCGGCACGCCGCAGGAGATGACGGACGAGGAGATAGATGCACGGCTGGAGGCAGACAGCATTGCCGTGCAGGCGTCCGGGTACGCTGCGCACAGCGTCCGCCGCCCGCTGTCCGAGGTGCGGCGCCGCCCGGCCGCGGCCGCCGCGTGAGGCCCGCTGCTCCGCGAGGTTGTAGGGGTTTCTAGGGCTGTGACTTCGGGGCGCATACACGCCGCACTCGCGTTGGTCTCGGGCTCGCTGCAACCGCACCCCGCCGCATGCGCTGCCAGCATCTGCCAGTTGAACTGGGCCGATGCGCCTGGGCTGGCCCGCATGCCTGTTTCGCTTGTCCATCCCTATGCAATGCTCCCGTCATCAAATCCGGAGATTGTGCGCAGGTGACGGACAAGGAGTTTGAGACCGACCTGGTGCAGTTCCTGGAAGGCACTGGCGAGGAGCGCCTCGCCAAGAATGTGCGCGGCAAGCACGTCGGCTGGTGAGCCCTTGCTTCCTATGGTTTAACCCGACCAGTGAAGACCTAGCGTGGATCCACTGGCCAACGAAGCACGACTTGATCACAAAGCATCACTTGGGCACAGACAAGCATGCCTGGGTAGTCCATGCCAACTTGCTCCGAGCCTGCACATAGATACTCCTGATGGACATGCACGCTTGGACTGGTGCCCCTGGCCACGCCTGCGGCACTGCCGTGCAGCAACAACACGCCGATCGACATGCTGGGGCTGTACCGATCGGTGGTGGCGCACGGCGGCCTGGGCGCCAACGAGGCCTACGACGGCGCAGGCCGCTACGCCGGCAGCATCAACTGGGTGCCGCCCCTCGTTCAAGCTCACCCCAGACCACCAAACACGCAATGTGTCTCAGCTTGGGCATTGGCTGAGGTCGTGAAGTGCAGCGCTGCTGCCTGAACAAGCATTTCCTTCAGCTTGAGCCGTCAGGTTTTTCAAGGAATGCAAACTCCTCACATGTCCCCCGAAACAGCCGCATGCATCGCCGACCGCCGCTTGCACATGCGCAGGCGGGCGACATCTTCCCGGCGATGCACAACTACAAGCGCGGGCACCGCGCGACATCCATAGGCACGCAGCTCCTCAGCAATTATCGCAAGTACCTGGCAGGGTACGAGCGCGCCTGGGCAGCCGTTGACCTGCCTGCCAACCCGCTGCCGCCGGTGCGTTGCCATTGGGGAGTCCATGTTATCCAGCTCTGAAATTGACGCTGCGTCCGCAATGGCCCTCTAGTCACAGCTGGGGTCCGCCTAGAGCGCGTGAGGGCGTGCATGATGCCAGTGCCATCCAGAGTGTGCGCACCACCACATTGGGGAGCCCTGACCCTGCAGCGCAAAGCTCCGCCTTTCTCCAGCCCCTGCAATCTGTCTCATACCTCGCTGACTGCACCTTCTCAGCGCAAGTGGCGGACAAGCAGACTCACGCAATTCTGCATGATGGCCAAGTGCGTGAGCAACGACACGCACAGGGTAGCGGGCCGCCGCCGCGCGGCGGCCGMKC